>CATIWJ010076558.1:0-21732 GCA_949640765.1 Croton laevigatus | reverse complement strand
TTCAAGAATTTTTAGTGTACTACAAAATAGCTGTTATATGTAATATTTATATAAGCTAGCTTGGATTAGATAAATTATAAATTTTTGGGATAATAATGACATAATATCTAGCGTGCCAGTTATATATAAAATAATTATTAGCTTTATGTTATTCAAGAATTGTGTAGCAATCGTTAACGGTGTTGTGACACTTTAACTTGTCTTATTCGTAAGACGGGTTGGGGTGTTACACATTTCATAGGCCATAATCCGTAGTTATGCTTGTTTGTTTTCATTTTGTTTCATTTGATTACCTGTACATGAGTTTTACCCATATGTCGACATATATTTATCACTAGGTTCCACTAACCAGGTAGAGTATAAAATACAATTTCGTTTCTTTATATCACTTTCCAATTCCAGTTGCACAATAATATTTATTTCATAAAATTCCATCAATCAATGCAATATTTGAATACTATTTCATTTTTACTGCGTTGGTGACATCGTGCTGCGACTACCGCGTAGACAATAAAAATTCAGCAAACAGTTCTAAACGACTCGAACCACATTTGAGTACCCAACAAAATATTTATTCAAAACAATAAAAATATTAACTACTCAAAATAAATATTTAAAATCAAATTCAGTTCAAATACTAAATAGTACCGAACGAATACTTTAAAATAGTTCCGAACCTGAAAAGCGTCCGCAAATAGCCCTACGCGTATTTTCTTTTAATTCCCACGCGCCTCAGTGTTTTCAAATCCTAAAAATAATATCCGAATATTCAATAAATCCAATAATCAAACCTTTGGGTTCTAATAATATTATTTATGTGTTTTTAATAATTTATATAATCTAATTTGGGTCCCTAAATGTTTAAAATTCATAAAATAATTAAATTCCTAACAATTTATTTACTTTTGGATATTTTTGAAAAAGAAAGTAAAGTATAGGGGTCAAATTGATATTTCTAGAGGACCTAATCACATAATTAAAGCACTGTTGGGGTCAATATGCGAATTTATTAAAGTTTAGGACTTAAAAACATGCTGCTGGATGAGTTTGTAATGATAAATAAACTTCAGGGGCTGATTTATAAGGCGGGGGACTTACTTGCGCGCGCCCAACAACTTCAGGGACCAAACACGAACTTCTCCGTCTTCAACCTCGCGACCCCGTTGCGTTTCACCGCTGGCCCACGAAGCCCAATGACGATTCTGGCGACGGTTGGCGACGAACTAGGAACCGACGGACTCCTCTCGACGGCGCCGACCTATTCGTGGCCTTATCTCGGACGGCGAGTGAACGAAGAGGGAGATATTCCGGTTGAAAGTTCCTGTTGACCATTTTGACCGCTTCGTTCTTCGGCGTCCGGCATTGGTCGACGAGTTTCTTGCCATAAATCAACTCTACTCAACTTGGTCTACAACTCTATAATCTCGGATTTGGCTATAAAAAGGAATTCAAACTCAAAATTCAAATTTCCCTACACTGTTTCGGTTGCAAATTTCCTCCCTATTTTTCTGTTTTTTTTTTGTTTGTTTTTTTCTTTCTTTTGTTCTTTCTTTTTCTTGTCCGATTCTCATCAATCCAACACCAAATTTCAACCTCATTTAATTCCTCTCTTTTCACTTTTTTTTTTTTTAAATCTTATCTTAATTATATATTAATTTAAACTTATTCATATATATATATATATATATATATATTATATTAATTATTATTATTATTATTATTATGGTCCAAAATTATAATTTTTGTCCTTGCATTTTGTTTACGTTAATTATTCTCATTTTCTCCGTTAATAACCTCACAGTTTACATTAATAACCTTACTTATTCTTAATACCATGGATAAGGATTGTTCTTGATTGCCTTTTTGCCATATTTTCTCAATCTATGGGTATATTCAATAAAAGTAGCTATTTGAGAAGCATTCAACTGTTTGAATAAATATTAGTAGTTTGTAATAGCTGTTCATAAAATGCTAAAATATAAAAGCTAAATAGATAAACCTTTGTTAAAACGATAATTAAACAATTAAAAACTACCTAAAAAACTACTTCACCAAAAGTTAAAAAAAATAACTTTTACCGTTTTGACCAATCAAAACGCTAAAAAATATTCAAAAAACTATTACCGAGCACAGCTTATATCATCTAAATGATTAACATCACTCTCTGTCATGAAAGCAACTCTTGGTTCTGCTTGCCTTTTCAAGTTCTTGTTTATGAGTTTCAATCTTCGAGAAATGAAAATTACAGTTTATGTATTAGGAGTTCTAGCGAAAATTATAGTTGCAGAAAGAATATAAGAAACATAATACTAAAACCAAAACTCATCCTCTTTTTTTAATCCAAAATAGAAAAAAAAATCTATTGTATTTTGCTTTTATCTTAGAATAATTATAGGATGGAATAGTAATATTACGTCAGCAGCAGTACCACGTGTTGAGGTGTCGTAACCAACTAATAAAATTAAAGCACGTGGCATTAATTTAAATTATTTTTAAAAAAATAATAAATAACTGTATGAAATATAATTGATTTACATGTCCATTTAATATAGCCATTCATTATTTTTTTTTTTTAAATCTAATTCAAATTAATGCTACGTGTTTTAATTTTATTGGTTGGTTACAATACCTCAACTGCTAATATGCCGTTACTGTTGCATCATATAACTATTCCTTATCTTGATCTTCACCCATCATCAATGTCAAATTTGCCATAGAATTAACAAAGTGCAAGGTCAAAAACGTTTGCTCAAACTGAGCTCAAGTTACCAAATTTCAGGTAACGTCTAGAAGATGAAAGCAGGTGATAATTATATCGAGGAAGAGGGAAGCCAAATTATTGGAAGATGAACAAGCTTTTCATGTGTATTAACTTCAAATATTTTTTATTTATTGCCTATTTTGTAGCTGTAACTGAAATTAGACGAAAAAATAATTTGTGTTTTATTTCCTCGATTAAGTTTACAAGATTTTAACTTGTCTGTTAAGATTTTTATTTTTCTCTGTTTTTAGGGGTATATTAGTGGTAAAATATCTCCATATCCATATCGAGTGCGTGAGTTTATATCTATATTAAAAAAAGGTAAATTGTTATGTTATTAATGAAAAAATGGAAAAAAAAAATCTAATTTAAAAAATACAGAGATAAAATAATAGATTTTAACAAACTTCAAGGATAAAAATATAATTTTTCCTTATAAGATATATCACAAAATTGAAGTTTCTTTTAATAAATATCACATAAATTTTGAAAGTAGAAAAATTAAGCACACAACTACGGTTACAAATGAGACGAGCGGCTCGGTGCTCAGCTCATTAAATAATCGCTCGAGCTCATTAAATAAACGAGCCGAGTTCGAGCTCAATTTTCGAGTACGTCAAATAAACGAATGGAGCTCGAGCAAGTCAATATTTTGCTCGACTCATTTGCAGCCCTAGTTGCAAATGAGTAGAGTGGCTCGGTGCTCAGCTTGTTAAATACTCGCTCAAATTTAATTTTCGAGCTCGTCAAATAAACGGCTCGGTTCGTTTGCAGCCCTACACATGCATAGGAGAGTTTTATAATTTTATTTTATTAATTTAATTTTATAATAAATAAGAACTTTAGAAAAATTATAAATCATCAATTAAACACTCTAGAGAGGATCACATGCACTGAAAAAAAAAAAAAAGGATCACATGCATTTAGTATGTAGCTTATATATATATATATATACACACACATTTTATCAAAAACTGAAGTTTTTATATAACATTAAATAAATAACCCCGTTCGAATTTGCTGTTTAATCTTTCAAATAGGTTTATAGGAGCCAACTTTTTTCTTCTGTAGCAAGTAGAATACAGTTGCAATGATAACCAAACCCCCGAAAATCAGAGCACCTCCTGTTCAACAAACATGTCGTAATCAAACCAAAAGAGACATACTTAATTTATGAATTAAAATTAAAACATCTCTTAATTAGTAGTAATTGTATTGTATATTTCCTTAATTAATTAGTAGTAATTAAGCTAAGTAATTTCTTGCTGTAAATAATACTCACCTACAACAACATAATTTGGCTCTTGTGAGGTTGAAACGGTGTGAGTACCTGTCAAATAAACTAAAGTTCAAAATTCAACAATTAAAGGTAGAAACCGAAAATTTTGGCTATTATGCAGCCATCAAAAGCCATCTTCCTTATGAAATAATTACCAATCACAACAAATGACTAAATCAAAGTTCAAAATTTAACAATTATGTTGTCTCAAATGACAAAATTAACTATTTTTTATAATAAAAACAACTATATTTTAAATAGGGTAATACTATATGTCTCAAAGATATCAAAGGACAAAACTAGCACTAAATCAATACTTCTACGATTGTGATTTAGGATCCAATTATAACTACTTGATTAATTAATTCATTCAAGTCTAAAAATCATAAAATTATGTACAAAAATATATAAATAATAATAATAATTACCCATTAGAGAAGAGGAACCATTTTCATAGCAATCAATCTTCTGTCTTCCATTACTACAAACGCAAAAGAAGTTACTAGGAATACCATTGCTATAGCTACAAAATCCACCACGAGCCTCACAAGATTGGCAAGCCTTATCCGGTCGGTTCCAACCTAAATCGAACCCATTTTGCAAGGTTCGACCCCAACCTGTAACCAAATCTCCATCTTCTTCTGCCTTATCAATTATAGGCACAACCACACTAGATTCACAATACCTATGCCAATCAAATTCAGGAATTGATCCTTCTTTGAACAAAAATGACCTTTTAGTACCAAATTCCAAGCATTCTATTTGGGGAATTGAAGGTGGGAACAAGCTACAATTGTAAAAGAAATGCACAATTTGGTTGTCTAAAGTAGTATTGAACAAGGGAAAAAATGTGGTAAAATTGAGTGAAGTGGGTAATTTTGGACAGTTTGCATCTTTTTGTAGTAAAGGGAATGCAAGAGTAAGTGATTTAGTAGTGTAATTAATGGCTTTAATTATATAATAATCTTGATTAGGGAAAAGGATAATTGGGTTTTGGTCATTACAAGAAAGATTAAAATTTGGATACCCACAATACTCAAATTTTTCATTTTGGTGCCAAAATGGGTATCTAAAAGTGATCCCATTGCCACAATCAAAGGAAGAAGAGCAAGAAATGTTTGTAAAATCACCATTGATGAGGAAGAAAGCAAGCAAAATTAGAAAAGGAAGAAGATGGTGAGGAAGATAATAATAATAATCCATGATCGTTTAACCAAAAAAATGTAATTTGGTTAGGTTATTAATGTACTAAATTGAGTTGGTCAATACCCATTAATTTATCAATTTATTTTTTTATTGTTGAAGGTCAACGAAGTAAGTAGAAATGACTCATGCATTATTGAGAAAAAAACTATTTTTATGTTGGTGCTCTACGAAATTAAAAAATGAGGGTTTTGTTTGAATTCGGCCGGTCATGTGAAGCAATTGCATGATTACCACAACTAATTTGTAAGTAAATCCGGACTAAATTTTAATCAATGAAGAAAAGCTTAATATAATTTAGATAAAAAGTTATCAACAAAAATATATATTATAATGTACAAACGTTTTTACATTCAATTTTTCGAATTCGAATTTTGAGAATGCAACTGCGTTAAAATACGATAAGAAGATGTTTGTCATTGTTCTATCCGGATTAAATTTGAATTAGTTGGCGCTCGTGATTTGGCGACCGGAAACCGGATAATGACAAAAATAGTTGTGCATTTATTAACATAATATTTTGTTATTTTTTAAAAAATAACTTACAAGCTAAAAAGAAAAATCCAAATAAACGAAACCTGGTTTTAAGGAATGCCAAACAACCTGTTAATAGAATTTGTTTCATTTCAATTGTGAACAACACACACCCAAGTCCCAAACACTGCAAATTCATGGCTTGAAAGAAGCCCAAAAAGAGTCAAAATTTTGCAAGGCAACGAATTACCAAATTGGGGTAAGCAAATTCAACTGCAAAAATAACAAAAGGCACCATCTAAACCAATGAACAAAAAGCAGCTTTTCAACGAAACATCCAATCGAACTGGAGACTTATACTAATTCAAGTCAAAGGTGCTAAATTGCCCTGAAGAAGTGATGCTAAAGGACTAAAAGGATCAGCAATTTGTCGGTCCCTAGCTAAGCACACACCACACCACACCACAGACCCCAAAAGAGTCCCAGAAATTTGAGACCAAAAAGTGTTACATTAAATTCTTGGCCTAAAGCTAAAATCAACAAGACCTGACCTGACCTGTTCCATTGAAATGACCCAACCCAAGTCCCTGCTGCATGCGTGCATTCATTTCTGAATTATGATTTCTCTATTTAAGTTAAGGGCACGGCCGGTTCCAACGTTTCATAAATGGAACCGAATTAAATCATATCCAAAATCATTTAAAAGTGAAACAGGTTCAGGTTCAATTCAACAATACTATGAATTGTAAACCTGCTCAGAATCGGCAATTTTTATTCGTTACTTCTTGTATGATTCAAACCAAATACTACTTTTTTTGCTTGGTCCGACAAAAATTGAAAATTCGAACCGGTTAAAACTGTCTATTTCGAATCCTCCCTAAGTTGGAATTGTAAACAAAGTTGCCGGTTCATAAACCGGATTCAGAACCTTATCTCTCTTTTAAAATTTTAATTCAAATTCCCAACTTTTATTTTGGAGTGAGTTTGATCAAATTGATCAAAATCATATTTCTCATTCAATTTGTTTGCTTAAATGCTGGCTTATAATAGTCTGCCAATCTTTAAATCCACCCACATGCAATCATCTTAATTATAAAATTAACCCATTGAGTAATTTGACTTTGTTTGCCTTGGAAACAATAGATTACCCTATTTTGACGATGAATTGGTGCTTTAAATTCATTTACAAAAAATTTTTTAAAATAATAATTTATTCCTTCCAAAAATATGAGTAAAATAATAATAATAATAGTATTTTACTGAAAATCAATATTTGTATGAATTTAGAAATAGGCCTATGCCATCAGGTTTAGGCAAAAATGGAAAAATTACATTCTTTGAATTTTGAAATAATAAATAGGATAAGAAGGAAGAAGCTACACTACACCTTACAAATTCCTGTTTCTGGCAATTTCTAATTCAGGGTATACTGACCATATATGTCTCCCTCCCTGCACCTGCATGCACTTCTCTCTCTAAAACTCTCTCTCTTCTGCCCTTTACAGTAACAGCAACTAATGGAAGAAAGAAATTACAAATTAATATATTGGGTAATGGAAATCAGGAAAAAAAATTATGCTTTTTGACCAAGAAATTAGATCATTATAATAAATATCCTAAGATTGCTGGTTTTTGTAATACATCTTGTGATTCTATATCAAGAAACTGTAATTTTCTTGCATATAAGCTGGCAAGAGCATCTTTAAAAGTGCTTTTTTCTTATAATATTAATGCTCAGGGAGCCCTTTCGCAAGGCTCTATGTAATTATATTTTTATGGATGAAACTATTTATGACAAAAAGAGAAAAAAAAAATATACCAGTTACAGAATTTGAATATATGTGAAAGAAATTGGGATTGTGATGTAACAACACAATCCCCACCTTTTTATATGTGTAATTTTCACTTGAATTTTATAAAAAAGAATGAAGAAATAGATTAAATAGGGGTACAGAAAGAGAATATAACTTTTTTGTAGCGCATTAAATTGCTGTAATAGTCTTTCTTTTTTCATAGCAACAATGGAAAACAGTGCAATAGCAATGCATGGGTTGAAATTAGAATGAAATTGGCCTGTGGTCCTCTCTTTTTCACACTTCCCACAAACCTGTCTCTTAAATTGTACTTTACATGGTCATTTATATATATATATTATATTATATTCCTTACATATATATACATATATATACACACTCTTCCTTGTTGCAATGGTTTCATATTTTGCAAGTGAAAAACCATGAGTTCTTCCCATTTTAGCTTCTGCTTCTTCCTGTTCTTGATTTTTCTCATCATTACAGATTGGAATTTTGGATTTCAATCAGGTAACTTTTAAAATTTTTCTACTGATCTTTATTTGTCATTCCTTTTTATAAGTATATAGTAATTTGTATTTTTTTTTTTCAAACAAAAAAATCAGGTTATTCAAATAAGAATTGGCTATCTTCTTCTTCTTATGAAAATACTAACCGATCAAAGAAATTACTACAAGAGTCAAACCCGAGTTGCAGAAAGCTTCTTGTTCATGGTAAACACTCAAACTTTAATTTCTTGGGTTTTTGAATCAAGAAAGAATCTTTTTATTGAATTTATGTATTTTTACATGTTCTATAAAGATCCTCTTTTTCTATTTTGGGTTTTGAACATTGTAACTTTTATTTTTAATTCATGTTTTTAACTATAAGAGTCAACCCCAAGTTACAGAATCTTCTTATTCATGGTAAAGACTCAAAATTTATAGTTTCTTGGGTTTTAGAATCAAGAAAGAATCTTTTTATTTACTTATTTATCTTTTTACATGTTCTATAAAAATCCCATTTTCCTATTTTGGGTTTTGAACATATTGTACATAATTTTTTTTCTTTTTTAATCTTTTATGTACATTTTTTTTTTCAGTTTATTGGATTTTAGAATCAAGTAAGAATCTTTATATTTACATTTCTGTAAAAATCCTTCTTTTCAATTTTGGGTTTGGAACATTTTACCACAACAATCCAAACCCAAGTTTCAGTAATTTTTTGGTTCATTGTAAAGGCTGAAAAAGATTCAATTTTCATGGATTTCAGAGTAATTTTTTTCACATGTTCTAATTTTTTCTATTTTGGGATTTGAATACAGTGCATTTTTTTTTTAAATTTCTATTTTTTTTTTAGGTACATGCACAAATAGAGATATAAGCATATCACAAAGTACAGATTCAACAGAAGGGATTCCACAGTACATAGTTCAAATAATAAACACATGTACTGTTTCAAGTTGTGCTCCTTCTAATATTCATCTAAATTGCGGTTGGTTTGCTTCTGCAAGAATGATAAACCCTCAAACCTTCAAAAGGCTTTCTTTTGATGATTGTTTGGTCAATGGCGGCCATCCTTTGAAGAACAGTCAAATTATCAGATTCACTTACTCAAATTCCTTCATGTATTCCCTTTCTTTCAAATCTGCCATTTTCTGCTAATATATAAATCTCAAACAAGATTCTATAATTCCCATTTTCCCACCATAATGTAAAAAAGATCCAGTATTGAAAACCCAATTCCAAGATTTAAGAAAAGAAGCTACTGTTTCATAGCTGCATGGCAAGGAAGGTCTGAAAAATTGTTATTTTTTTTTTGTGTCAGTGCTTGTTCTTTTGTTTTTACTTGTGTCATGTAAATTGTTTGTCTTTTAGACCTGAGAAAAGAGATAGAAAAGAAAAGAAAAGAAAAGAAAATTTTGTAGAAACAGTTTTCAGAACTGCAAAAGCTGGTATATATAGTTTTAATTTCTTTCAGAAAGATAAATTCTTTATTAGTAGTAGTATTTTGTTTTCTTTCTTTCTCTTGTTTTGTTTCTGGTTTTGAATTGACAAAGGAAGGTTGCATGTTATAATCAATCAAGGCTCATATCCCAAAAAAAGAAGAAAATTTGGAAAGAAAAAACAATTTCTGTGGAAATTTTGTTGTACTGAGAGAGGTGGTTGGGATTTGAAGGGAAGGTTATTTTACATAGAAATAGGAAGTTTGAAATTGGTTTTTGGAATAATTAATGATCAAAATAGAAGAACCAAATGTAGTTTTTGTAATGTTGTTTCATCCAATTATTTAGTAATAATTCTATCTAATTTTTTAGTAATATTAGTCAAATATATTAAGGATGAAGCTGAAAAAAAAAAAGTCAAATTTTGTGGCCGGAATTGTAATATTGTTAACAAAGTATACTTCAAAATATGAGGTAAGTACAGCCAAAGTGTTGAGACGAGAGAGTTATTTTGTCAACATTGACTGAATCATTATATTAGTTAAACCTCAAACATGAAATAATAAATTTTCTTTCTTTTTTTTTTTCCAATTTCCAAATGATGGTAAATTTTATTTACATTTTAAACATATTTAAAGAAGCCTTAATTGTGAAGAAAAACCTTGAATATAATTTAACTAATCAACAAATCATAACTAAAATCCATAGGAAAACAAAATATGGGAAATAAAGAAGATTACAAGAGGAAGCTTAATAAATAGCAGAAGAAAGAAAGAACAAGTTACATAATTTTTTTGTTTCAAGATTAACAGTCTAACTAAGTACATAACTTAAAAAAAATGAAAGTAAGAAACTGAAATTAATTAAAGAAATAAAAAGAAAAAAATTAAAAATTTTTTAAAAAAAAAGGTCACAAGACCAATACAAATTTTTTACCACACTGTAAATTTTTCTTTTATCTTCCTCTTGGATGAACTATCTGTGAAAAAATTTCAGAATTACTATCTTCTTCACTTACAGAACTCTCTTCTTCAATACTAATCATTCTGTTAGTAGCATAAGTATCATTTCCTTTGATTTCTGAAACCAGTTTGGCTCCAGCAGGATTCTCCTGCAACTGTAAACAAAATTCGAGGTTCCACAACACATCTCCCATTGAAGGACGATGAATTCCATGATCAGACAAACATTTTTCAGCAGTTTCTGCAAATTTCTTCAGACATTCTGGTAAAATTTCAGATTTTATATGTGGGTCAAGAATGTCTTCGATGATCCCTTTCTTTTGGCAATGTAAAGCCCAATCTGCAAGACTAACTTGTTCTTTGGCCAAATTTGGATTAAGAGCTGGTCTAGCACATAATACTTCAAATAGAACAACTCCAAATGAGTAAACATCAGATTTTTCTGTCAATTGTTGTCTTTTGAAGTATTCAGGATCTAAATATCCAAAACTACCTTTTACCACTGTACTAACATGGCTTTCATTCTGGAGATTAGGACCTGTTTTCGAAAGTCCGAAATCGGAAACTTTTGCTACCCATTTTTCATCTAAGAGAATGTTTGTTGTTTTGACGTCTCTGTGAATGATTGTGTATCTTGCACCTGTATGAAGATAGTGAAGTCCTCTTGCTGCTCCAATACAAATTTCCAATCTTTGTTTCCAAGATAAGGAATTCGTCGGCTTTGTTCCTTTGTAAATGTGTTCTCTGAGAGTCCCATTTGCCATGTAATCATAAACCAATGCCATTTCTCCATCTTCTTCACAAAAACCAATTAAAGACACTAAATGTTTGTGTCTAAGCTTCGAAAGCATCTCGATTTCGGTTTGGAACTCATTAACTCCTTGTTCTGAAGATGGGTTTGATCTTTTGATAGCAACCTTTGTTCCTTGATCAATAACCCCTTTATAAACCTTCCCAAATCCTCCAACTCCAATTACATTATTCTCGTCGAAGTTTTTCGTAGCTTGTTTGATCTCCGGAAGCCCGAAATGGCGACAAAGGCCTTGTGCAAGAGAAGAAAGATGGCTACTTGCATTGCTTTTTCCTGAAATTGTAGATTTACCTCCTGATGTGTGAGAATGACCATAAATTGGTAACCAATTATGACTTCCTGATTGACTTCCAGTTAAGCCTCTCTTTTTCCTCATCACAACTACTGATATAATTGCAGCAATAGCTAATCCAGCAGCTCCACCAGCAATACCACCAATAATAGGACCATTTACACCTGACGATGCAAATTCCTTCTCCGCCTCAGCCTCCGCCTTCAGAAGCATATCCGATATCACCGGATTAGGTCCAGCCAAATTCCCACTAGCATCATTCATCTTAAACACCTCCAATCCATTCAAAATAGCATCATAATACTCCGGCTTCATTTCGACGGAAGGATGCAAAGCTATCCATAATTGAACATCACCCTTTTTCTTATCAGCAACAGGAATTGTAAAATCCTTAAAAAATGGTGTCCCTCTAGACCCTGCCCAGCCAATCACATCTGCAGCTTCTTGCGCTGTCTGATTATTGATGAAAATGTTGAATGATCTCTGATTAGCTCTTGTATAAAGCAACTCACAGAAATGAAATCTTACAAGATAAGTAAAATTCGCATCAATATTGAAAACCCATGTGAGATTATACTGAATATTGACCTTATTATCCACTCCCATTGTTCTTGCTGTACTATAAACATTCAAAGGAGCTATATATCTTGGTACTTCTTTTGTAGGATAATTAAGGGTCACATTAGCTTGTCCTGTAACTCCAACGGCGGCTCCAAACAAATAAGGAGTATCATCGTACCAGATTCTTGTAAGCCCCGAATCATTTGTTGGAGGTATATATTGTCCACCAACATTAAGCCTATACATAGTTTGCAACGAATAGGTACTAACATCTAGGGTTTGATCACTAAATCCAATAACAGAAGCAGAACTGTAAATATTCGACATGGGTATTACTTCAATCCCATTAACAAATGCATAAGAATCATTATAATCTTTAGATGGTGTAAATGTTAGATCAAGAATCCCATTTGCAATTGGGGAAATTGAGAATTCCCTAATAATATAAGCCATTGTAAGAGCCTTACAGGTGATTGAAGCACTGAAATTCTTCATAAGTTGTAATTTATTTGCAGAAACAGAGAAAAACGAACTATTGGGTTCTAAAGAACTGTACACTGCTGGATAAAAATGGAGCCTGACCCAAAGACGGCGTCGTTTAGGTACAGAGAATTTGTAAGTCGATGCAGAAGTGAAAATCCTTGCTGTCATGTAAGGAACAGTGGAAGGTAATGATGGGTCTTGATTATCAGCTGGTGCTGTGATTGAATTACTTGAGGAATTCAAATATTCTTTATCGGATATCCATTTTCTTCCATCGGCGTCCGTTCCATCGCTGGTTGCTCCACATGCAAGGACGTAAGATTCGGATTCTGAAATTCCTTTACAAGAAACTTGGATTGGATTTGAGATTAAGAAGAATGAGAAATGGAAGAAAACAAAAGAATGGAAAAATCTCATATCTAAGATCATTCAAAAGGATGATGAAAAACAGAGGATCCCAGGAAAAAAAAAAGTGCAGGAAAACAGAGGATCCGGAAAGGAAAAGAAAGAAAATGTTTTCCTGCACCTTGGAAAAGAGAAGAAAAGAAAATGGAAAGCCAATGTAATTGGGTTATGGAAATTAAATTTTTTTGGGTTTTGTTTGGGATGAAAAGTTAAGAAATTTTAAAAATTTTCTATGGAGAGAAACAGAGAGAAAATTCTCTCTGCAAAATTTTGTTGTTGGGTTAGTTTTGGATTATGGATTGGATTGCCAAACTGTTTTGGAAGAGATGTGTAATGGACGTTACAATAGGAACGGTAGTCAGAGAAAAACGTCAAAAGGTTATATTTTTTTTGCATTAACTGCCCTTAAATTGTGGGACTTAATTTTAGGGGGTTTTTGTAGATTTTGTTTGTTACTTAATAGGTTAAGTTAATGCTTCACTCAATGCCTGCAATTTTTTTTTTCTTTGGTTTGGTTTTGTGGTTACATGAAAGAACCTCATTTGAGCTCCAATTTGTTTGGGTTTGTTTGCAATTTAAGGTTTGGTAAATCAAGTCAAACCAAACCGGCAATATTGGAAGGTAAAATATTGATTCCTACTTGATACTGTTGTTGATCACTGTAAGCCTCTGGTTTTTCAGGCCATTAATAACTATATTCGACGTGTTCATGATCAATCTATTAACGGTGTATAGCTCATCGGTTGGCACGAGGTAGCTACTCTTTGACTTATCAAATGCGATGATTAATTTTTCTATTTAATTGTACTATTGACCGGTTTGATAGTCATTAATGGAATTTCATATTTTCATATTGTTAATGTAAATAATTTAATTCCCTTTAAATAGCCTTTGATTTTAATATTAGATTTATCTCTTAATTGGTATTAAGATCTCTTGATTCCTTTTTTTTTTTTTCCATGCCTTGCATGATGACCTATATAAAATCTTGTGTGCAATGTAAATGTTATTAAAAAACAATACAGATTTCTCGTAATTCAGTATGATATCGGAGCTAGATTGAACATGGCAGTGGTCATAAATGGAGTTGTGATCTTTTCCGATTCTATTGGCTATTCCAATTGCTTCCATATATTGTAATATGTTATAGGTTCTGGCTCTTCACCTGTGAGCCTTCACACCTTCCCATGTCATAAATCATGCTTCCTTTGTAGGTTTTGACTCTTCATCTGTCACACCTATCATTTATAGGTTTTGGCTCTTCATCTGTGAGTTTTACACCTCTCCTTTTCAGGTTTTGGCTTTCCATCTGTGAGCTTTCACACTTTTCCTTTGTAGGTTATAGCTTTTCATTTGTGCACTTCTACACCTTTCGCATTAGAGTTTCCTTTACCACTTCTACTCCTATTCATTGTGATAGCCAGAGTGCTATTCAAGTTACTCACAATGGTGTTTTCCATGAGCGGACAAAACATATTTAGAATGATTGTCATGTCACTCACATTCATCTCATTCATGGTACTCTTTGATTGATTTTTGTCTCATCTTTTGATCAACTTGAGAACATCTTCATGAAATCATTTTTCTACTCCAACCTTTCAAAGTTTAGTTTGCAAACTCAGGTTGGTCTCTAGTTATTCATACTGAGTTTGAAGGGAATGTTAATGTAAATAATTTAATTCCCTTTTAATTAGCCTTGATTTTAGTATTAGATCTCATTAATATTGTAATTATCCCAATCACATCACTTAATTGGTGATAAGATCCCCTAATTCCCTCTTCCCTTCCTTTTGTTCATGCCTTGTATAACCTCCTTGTGTACAATGTAAATGTTATTGAAAAACAATACAGATTTCTCCTAATTCAACACATATATAAAAAGTAAAATGATGATTGTGATTTAGAATTAAGTTCAACCTTGCTTCAATACTATCAACATGTGAAATATTTTCTGTAAACTGCGACCTACTAAAATTAATTTCAACATTATATAGGTACAATTTAACACTTGATTTAAAATTTAAAAAAAAAACAAAAAACAAAATACAAAAGTTGGAAAGGAGCACCAAGGGGCTCCTCGCACTCAATAACGTCGTTGGTTTTTAAAATACGAAGGTTAAAGACGACTTGATTGACTTGTTTTGATGACAAATTAGCTGCAATGTAAGATTTATAAATGGAGAAAATAAGGGCTTTAAATTCATTTTCTAAGTTCAAGGACTGATTGGCAAAAGAATCGTTGTAAACTTAAAGTATTTGTGTCAAATTAGAGGACCATGTTGAATCATAATGCTTAAAACATATATTTTTAAAGTATTTAGTTAAATGGATTCTATAAAACTCATGAATGAAATAGTTAAATGGATTCTATAAAACTCAGGAATGAACTTAATTAAGTATTTTGCCAAACTTGTGTGTTTCAATTAATATTCTCAATTGGCTTTGTACAATAAGAAGTGGAGGTTATGAATTCAATTATTTCAAACCACATTTTATCGCTAATTTTAACACATATTTTGAAGGGGTAAACTACCCCATGCTATGCAGTATATGGAGAGGTCTACCCTATTATGTGATACTTAATTTTTTTTTAGAATAGTTAAATTATTTTAATAGTAAATGTAAAGACTTATTCAATTAAAAAAATTTACAAAATTATTAATAGTAAATGTAAAGACTTATTCAATTAAAAAAATTTACAAAATTATAAATCTATATATACAAGTATTTTTATATAAAAAAATATCGATTTTACTTTAATGTCACCAACATAAACTTATTCGACAGTATATATTAATTAGTTGTGAGTATTTATATATTATATAATTTAGTATATATGTTTTTAATATTATATTTTTTTTGCCATTTTTTTAATTATTTAATTACTTTTATAAACTAAATTATTAAATATTTTAAAATGAAATAAAAAATTAAAAAAATTTCCTTCGATATAAGATCTTTTAGTCCATCTATTTTAAAATATTCAATAATTTAGTAATTTATATTTTAAAATACTATACTTTATAATTTCTAAAAATACTAAATAATTAAACAATAAGAAAGAAAATACATATACGAAAAATATAATATGAATAACACAAAAACTAAATGACATGGATTAGCACGTTGTGTGGTGTTAAATGAATTTTGAATTTTTTTATCTTAAATTTACTTTATATAATTTGCACTTTATCTTATTTTTGTCTATACTTTAAATTTTAATTTTTATCTAATTAATGACATATTTTATACTGTCATATGCTATATAAACTCTAAATGTACCACGTTAGTGAAATATGACACAATGTTTGTATAGTTTGATATGTAAAACCTTAGGGACTAATTAATAATTATCCCATAAATAAATATTAATCACCTAGAAATCATAGTCAAGTGACAGCCATTGAGAGTGATCACCTTGTACTCATCTGCTTAAACTATGCATTTTCATTGTAAAAAGCATATTCCTCCCCACATTAAACACTAATTAAAAACCCTAATTTCTTTTCTTCAAACAAAACCCTAATGTCGTCTAACCCTAGAAAATCAAATTCCATTTCCACCAAAAAGAAAAGCAGAAACATGTCTACTAATTTCCTCTTCTTCATCACCAACTTGCTTCTTATATACCTTGCTTATACATATACAAGTTCTAAACAAGACCAACAAAAACAAACCAATCTTGTAGTCTATGTACATGACCACTTCACTGGCCATGACACGTCAGCAGTCACCGTGGCCGGAAAAAGTGGGCCGGAATCCCATATCCTACAATTTGGGACAGTTGCGGTTGTTGATGATCCAGTTACTGAAGGGCCCAATATAGAAGAGTCCAAAGAAATAGGAAGAGCCCAGGGTACTTATATTAATTCTCAGCTTGATGGAAAGGGTTTGTATATGGTATTTTCACTTATTTTTACTGATGGTAAATATAAAGGAAGTACATTAGAAATTCAAGGTTCTGATATATTTACTGTGAAGGAAAGGGAATTTGGAATTGTTTCTGGAACTGGGTTTTTTAGATTTGTTAAAGGGTATGGTATTATGGAAACTTATTTTATGGATATTCCTAATTTGAGAGGTATTATTAAGCTTAATGTAACTGTTAAGCATTATTAATGAGATTTTTATTTTATTTTTCTCTATTTATTTTTAAATTGTTGTAGTTATAAAAATGGTAAGTCATCTACAACCCAAATTTAGGTTTCTCAATTTCAACTACCAAATACATAAAATAGAAGATTTTAGAGAGGGAAAAAAAATGAAAACCTCTCCAACCCAAATGCCAATTTACAGTGTCATGCTTATGTGTCTTAAATCAAAATTGATAATAATCTAAACCTATATGGAGGAGAAATTGAAAATATCTTAGGTAGACCTGATCTACTACATTATTCATGTATCAACCCAATTGTATGATGACACATAAGCAATTGTCATTAGGTAAAAAACAACACTTTATTTTTCAATGATTTTCTAGCTAATTACCTAATTAACCTTACGAAATATATGTTTGTTTTGGAAGGATTTATTCGATTTTTCCTAATCACAAATGATTATCAAAGAAAATTATTATATTATTTATTTTGACGGATTGAGGTATTGAGCCTCTCATTCTCATATCAGTTTTATGGAAGATTTTTTTACCAAATAAGAGCATTTGGAAATGAAAATGTGCTGATTGATTGTTACTTGTTAGATTGAAATTCGTGGGCTGGGCTTGAATTTGTATAAAAGTGGAGGCCTTTTAACCAATCTATTGGGCTAATGGAAAGCCAACTAAGCCCAAAAAGACTACAAAGGGTCCATCACCAATTCCCAATTTCACTCTGATACAACCTTTATCCATTGGATAGGCCTTCAAAAACCGCGAAAATCTGTTAAAAAAATGGCTTTCCATTTCTAACGGATAATACTCTGTTTATATGGATTTATCATCAACTGGCATGGCGGCACTGAGATTTTCCATTAATGCTACTGTTTTACAGCATAATCAAGGTTTTCTCTTCCTCCTTCTTTTTCTTCTTTCTTCTTCTTGACAATGATAGGTTTTTAAGACTATTATCCATTTATTGCATTTCAGGAAAAGTGAGTTACAGAAACAATAGATCCCTAGAAAGTGTCAGAAACCTTGTGAGAAAATTTCAAGTTCCTTCAATTGTTTTCTCTCCACAGGAATCATTACAAAATGGCAATTGGGTCAAGCTTATATGTGGTGCAAGCTTTGAGGTTTCGATTCCAAATCAAAACCCTGAAAGTCGTTTTGTTATTTTCAAAATTTTACTTAACTTCAGTGTGAAATCGCCTATTATTTCTATATCTTTCTCCTGTAGGATGTTGTTGATATCAGAAACCTCTCCCTGGTTTATACTCTAGCTGGAGGTGAACGTTTACCTGAAATTGATTTAATTTTATTTTTCCTTTTTTGAAAATAAAATTTGAAGATTGTTTACTTTATATTATCTCTGATTTTTTCAATACTTTACAATAATTTGATGGGTTGGGTTAGATAGATTAAAATATTTTTAGGTTAGTTATAAAGTTTGATTACTGTAATTAAGTTATATATAAATAATACTTTAATCTATCTAACTCAACCCATCAAACTATCGACACCAAAAATCTAATCATGCTGATTTTAGTGTAAAGAAATGAAAAAAAACGGATGTGGTACTAATGAATGATCATTTGCAGTTGATTGCATTGATTGTGCTGCTGATGAATCAGTAGTGAGTGCTGTAAATGAAGGTATTGAAACTGCAACAGAAATTTTGCCAATTCGAAAGCCTTGGGTGATGATTAGCGTTAATGATGATCAAGATCTTCACTTCCGCAAAGCTGGTAAATAGTCCTACTTTTCTAATTTTACTTTGTGCTTTTGGTTTTTTGGGGTTTGAGAGGCAAAAGAGTTAAAATCAAAACATGAATTCAAGATTCCTTGGCCAGATTAATTGATTCAGAAGATTTAGAAAATTTTGGGTTAATGGTCTATTTGAAACTTGTTCAGCTGAATTTTGTGTTCTGTCTGACAGAATTTGATCCAGAGGACTGTCCATTGGACTGCTCAAGGCCTTGTGAGTCTGTTTGTCCTGCAAATGCAATATCATTAGAGGAACCAAAATCAACTACTGATTCTGATACAGAATTGCTAAATGTCTTAAAGGTCTTTCGTTAAACCGATTTTGTGATTTTCTCATTATATATATATACACACACACACACATATGGATTATTTTCATTGATCCAACATTCATCTTTGAAATTGACGTAAATGTGCAGGGTGGAGTTATAACAGACCGCTGTTACGGCTGTGGTCGGTGCTTTCCTGTATGTCCATATGACAAAATTAGTGAGTAATTTCTTTTCCTTATAATGCAAGACATTCTTTTGCCCATGAAGCTACTAGTATTTTTTTTCCCTTATCCTTTCTCTAGGATTCAAGAACATTAAGGTTTTGTTGTATAGTTATTTAGTTATATTAAATTTAAATTGACTTTTTTGAGTTGATTTAGGAGAGGTTAATTATGTAAGAGATGCCACTGCTACTGCTGAACTTCTTAAAAGAAATGATGTTGATGCCATAGAGATACATACAAGTGGAAGGTACAATTTCTTGAAAGCCACACCACACATTCAAAATACACTGAAACTGATGTTGCAGAGCAACTTTATACATTCTTTTCCTATCTCTTCAATATGCCTATTTTTTTGCTTGCATTTTTCTTAGGATTACTGGCAAACTTCTGATTATGTATCATATGTTTGTTCATATTCTCATTCTTTATACAAGAAACTTTATTCACTTAGAAAAGGACTACTTTATCTTGCATATAGGCAGATTTCTCCCTTCAAGGAACTTTGGGACAATTTGGGGAACTCTCTCGGTTACCTGAAACTAGTAGCAGTGAGCATAAGAACCTCTATTATTGATTGAAAATGTCTAAGTCTAATATTGAAGTCTCCAATGACTACCTTCAATATTACATTACAGGTTAGCTTACCTTATGCTGGGGATTCAACTTTATCTTCAATGAGCAACATGTACTCAGTCATGGAACCTCAGTTAAATTGTCACAATTTGTGGCAGGTTTGAGTCTTATTTCATTCATTTTTTTGAATTTGTTTCATAATCTATCATCTAATTGGCTTTATAAACTGAAGTTGGATGGCCGTCCCATGAGTGGAGATATTGGCCGCGGTGCTACAAGAGAATCAATTGCATTTGCTGTTCATTTGGCTGCAGCTGCCAAAGACAAGCCTCCTGGTATGTGTAAATGTTCACAATAATTTTCATATGATCTTAGCTGATGATGATATGTTAAAAACCTAAAAGTCTGATTCTTTTACCTTTCTACGTGGATAGGTTTCCTTCAATTGGCGGGTGGAACAAATGCTCATACGGTTGATGGGTTAAAGAAGGAAGGGCTTTTTCAAACATCATTAATTACTGGTATATAAAACAACATTTCTAGTGTCTTTTTATGCTGTAGTCGTGTTTGTTTCGCTTAATTTTTCTCTTTTTCTTTCTAGATAACTCACGAGATAATAAACCAACACATTCCTTAATTGGTGGGATAGCTTATGGTGGCTATGCACGCAAGGTTTATTCATATATTTTCTCCTAGTTTCGGTTCCAATATTTAACAAGCACATACATATTTCGAAATTCAATGAATGTGTTTGTCTAATTTTATATTCCCAGATTGTTGGAAGAGTCTTGAGAAGTATGCAATCACAATATGGTCTTGCTTGTATTGAGGATCATCCAGATTATTTCTTACAGGCACTTGAAGAAGCCTTTGGTTTGGTTGGACCAGTCAAAGGTTATTTCCCATTTTCCATTTTCCAGGATGTTTGACCAAGCCTGAATTTTCTGTTTCCAGCAACTCAACCAGGTCATTATTCTACTACTGCTACTATTATTATTTATAGTAATCGGTAGTGTCATGTTTAAACTTAAAACTATAGTGTTTATGAATGAAGAGCGTTAAACATTAACCCAATATCTAAGCTAATTAAACTGATGATTGCTTTTTAATCAACTAATTTTGTTTAACAGACCCTGCATGTAAGCATATTTTAGAATACAAAATCAAAATTTGACTGAACAAAAAAATTTTTAGTGATAATTCAGTTGTTTGAACTTTGAATTAAGGGAAATGGTATTATTAATTAAGATTTCCGTCCGTGAAGCATAATTGATAATAGAAGATTTGGTCAAACTTAGAGCCATTTTTTTCAACTTTCAACTAAGATTTTGGGTTTGGTACTAGCCCATACAAAGGCAATCTACTATGATTGCATTGACACTCCACTTAAAAATATTAAGTTAATTGTTTTAGAATTAAATATATTTATGTTATTATATCTTTCAAAATTTTAAAAATATTTTAATTTTATCATATCTGATACATTTTCTGGTAAAATATTAATCTAGTGGTTATAAGTGTCTGTTCCATCAAGTTCAACAAGTTCCAAACAAATTGGAGTCAGCTGTATGAATATTCAAATAGGATCTGAAATTTTATTTTTCTTAAATTATATACTATAAACTTGTGAAATTAATTAATAATATTTC
The DNA here is from genome assembly GCA_949640765.1 of Croton laevigatus. Classification (NCBI taxonomy): domain Eukaryota; kingdom Viridiplantae; phylum Streptophyta; class Magnoliopsida; order Malpighiales; family Euphorbiaceae; genus Croton; species Croton laevigatus. The sequence continues at coordinate 188 of CATIWJ010076558.1, read as the reverse complement.
CATGCGTGTAATAAAAGAATAAATCCCTCTATAAAATTACAAAATTTTGATGGAAAAAAGCTTCCATTTCTTGTGATACCTTACAGGAACTGCTGCAATGCTGCTTATGATATTATGCAGACTCCCCATATCAGCTTTCTCATCTCAGTTACGAATGAGTTCTCATATTTGGTATTGTAACTTAACAG
>CATIWJ010076539.1:0-17734 GCA_949640765.1 Croton laevigatus | reverse complement strand
GAAGATCAATCATCGAGTGCTGACCTTCGGACCTCATTTAATGGGCTGGGTTTAGATCGGTTCGGGCCTTTACTAAGCCCAGACAATAAGGGTCTAGCCACAAGGCTCTAGGCTCTGATTCCAATAAGTAGTGTATCATCATTAACCCTCCCCAAAAATAGACGAATGTTGAAGATCCGCTTTTGAGCTTGAACTTTCCAATTGCTCTTTTTCGCTTGACGATGAAGAAAGATGACGAAAGAGGAAGATGAAGGCTGAGATCTGAAGGTCGCGTGTTCGATCCATGCTCACCGCACCATTGATGTTTTTGGGTCATCCAAGTGAGATTAGAAGAATAGTTGGTGTCCTCTTCTTCCCGATCCGATCTGCAAAAAGGGAGAAAGAGAGATCGGGCGATGTCCTTAGGCATGCACTCCGATGCTTCAGTCAGTAGGAGATCGATTCAGAGGAAAATATATTAGAATGGAGAGAGAAGTGGAGAAAGGTTGGCTATTTATAGTGGAAGAAGGTTACCTTTTTAGGGTGATGTTATCAGTTATTATAATTATACTCTAAATTCAAAAATTCCTTGTATCACAATTCTCACCTCTCTGGATTGGCAAAAACATGCAAATCGAATCATGATTTTATATTCAGTGCGCACCTTATTATGATTATTTCTCATATTTTGAAACTATTTCTATGTCCAGGCATTCGAGATGATTAGCCTCAAAAAAAGACCCAAAAATGTTGTTCTCTACAAGTTATTTTGCAATAGAATTTTAGACATTATTTTTGAGAAATCATCCAAGTTCTGTGGGTACTGCAATTGACATTGACGAATCTACGTCATCTCCTCCAATCTCGATGACAGGGGTTGCGCGTTGAAGGAATGAAAAACAGAGGCCAGCCTTGGATGTGGATTTGAGGTTTTTTTTCGAGAACACACGTCATTAATTTAATTTTTAATTTCTCAAAATAATCACGAAGCCATATTCCCTTCTTGATGTTTTCATGCAGGTTTAAGAATAAGGTGTTTGTATATAAAATGAGTCATGTTTTTTAACAGATAAAACGAGTCATCGATTCAGTGAAAAAAAATGCAAGGATGAAAGGAAGCTGGAGATGGCTTTAAGTTGCAACGGGCAGAAAGAAAGTGATGGTGAGGCGAAGGCTGAAGGGTAAAGAGGGATTAAAATAACAAATGCTTAACTACTGTGGTCAAACCATGCAGGACCCACATGCAACTTATAATCATTCAATTGCATCCTTATTTTTGAAACAGAGTGCAACATTAATCCGTACACATTCAGGAACACCAGAACAATGAACCACATGAGACAGGAGCAACCATATATTTAGCTACACAAAAATGAAAATTAATGTTTCACAACTATGAAACTAAGAAATGCCGAAATGGTTTTCGGCTACCAACATCGTTACTCCATTACAATTGAGGACCCGAAAACCGGTAACCAGCTGTCTAATGGTTAATTTCACCCTACTTTAAAAAATAAGGACCATCACTTTTTCATAAACGCAAAATATATAAAAAGGAACTTATACATACACAAATACATCGGTTCACGCTGCATCATTTCATATTTTTTCAGTGCTTGTTTGTATCATCTTTACTATCTGTCATTCTGGATCAATCAACTGTCATTGGTTGGGTCATGCAGCATCTGAAGCGTGCCTTGCGCACAGTAGTCATGATCTCAGTTTCGGCATTCTCAAGCATCCTGACAATCTCAGTGAAAGGAGGACGCACCTCAGGGTTGGTGTCCCAGCAGCGAGTCATGATCTCGCTCAGTACAGGTAGAGAATCATTTGGGATTACTGGTCTTACGCCCTTGTTCACTACAGCAAATGCAGCCTGCACCGCTGTCATGTTGTGGAAGGGAAGCATACCAGTTATAAGCTCCCAAAGCACAATTCCAAAACTATAAACGTCCACCTTTTGTGTGTAGGGCCGATGCTGAATCATCTCTCTGAATGGAATGGCCAAGTAAGAATAAATAGATATTTAAAACACAGCATACGTATAGTAAATGGATCAGCTACCAATACACAAATGATACTTAAGCTGCCAATATAATAAGCTACCAACAGCAAACATAAGAGGAGAAATTCACTTAAAAAATCAAAGAAACTAAAACTTGCAGAGCAGAAAATTAACCAGCGAAAAATGACACTTCATGAAAAGACTAGTTAGCCCAAAAGTTAAGTTACTTCTTTTTATTCCAAAAGCACATGCAAACTGCAGAAAAAATCATATAGATAGTACAAAAAACAAACAATAATTAAGAACCACAAAAAGATGGAACAGCTAAGGCTTTAGACTGATCGATGGAAGCAATCTTATGTTCATGCTAATGTATAGCTGAGCATCACGCATGAAAAAAAAAAAAAAAAGCCTGATTCTGAGGAACCACGAAATTTTAGCCCATAACCATTAACCAGCTCCTAACTGATCAAAACAAACATATTTAGATTAGAGTGCATTTAATTTATTAATTACTGCTTTTATCTAAGGCAAATCCCTTGACATTAAATTATTAATTTTGAATTCCTAACTGATCAAAACTCAGCACATGCCCTTATTTAGAATGCACCAAATAATTGAACACATATTCTAAGAAGGCATCAATCTTTTCATTCTTTAGCAAGAGCTAATCTAAAATGCTAAGACTTGACAGTATCTCACAATTGATATTTGAACTACCGAATCAATATGCACAAGAAACATTCATGTCTCTCCTCAAAGCAAATGCACTGCATTTTCGGGCCCATTCCAGCTTTCACACGAGAAAGGGCAAGGATAAGAGACTTGACCAAACCAGTCATAGACACTAATCAACTGGCCAGGTCAGCCTGGGTCAAAAATTTTTACTCACAATTCAGGAAATATTTCTGCCAGAAATCTCAATAATGTCTATAAAAGGATTCCCAGAAGGTTGAGATATTAAAAGATTCAATAACTTAGTTTTAATGCGATAAGAGTTTTTTGTAACGTAAATATTAGCATGTACCTGTACTTCTGGAACAGCCATTCTTGTTTTCTCAGAACATTCACCACTTTTCAATTATATATTATTAAATTTCCTCCCAAAAAATGTTTCTAAATATAGAAGGGATATTGTTACATTCCCTCATATGCAAATCATCTAATTTATTTCCAAAAACTATAAAAATTCTTTCAGTCAACTCAATCTGATGTATTTCAACAAAAAAGAAAAGACTTATTTATCTGCACATAAATTCTGATGGCAATGGTTGTTTCATTATTATTCAAAACCAGACGACCTTATGGATTCTCGGAGAGAAAACAATTATCAGTAAACAATGTCACTAGGATGATTTAGAATTTTACAGCATTTTCAATACATCAGTGAAGCATAGCTGAACTGTTTGGGCAAATATCAGCAATTGTTAAGTTTGGTAATAGAGAAGAAAAAAGAATATATGGTGGAAGAATAAAATCTATAAATTTAGCTCTAGAAATTTTCGATCTCAAATTCTTCAAACTTGTTCATGACACTTTTGACATGTCAATTGTCATTTTCAGTAAGATTTGTAAAGGTCACATATGTCCAGCAAGGTGAACAGACAACCACAAACAAGCCCACTCAGAATCAGAATCCCAGCACATAAATCTATTCCAGTAGTGGCTATTTGTGAAAGAGGAAAGGGAAGGGAAAATACATAAAATGATCGAGCAAAATTTGTCCGAGTAATTATGACGTCATTCCAAAAATCTCCATTATTCTACCTGAAAAACAGGTGAGATGATTGTTGGCACTTATTCCTAAAAGGCTTGTGAAATCACTTATAATGTTATATCTCCATTGATATGATGGTATTAATTAGTTGTACTATTGCTTGATTTGGATCAAGTACCTTGATTAAGGTATTGTAGTTTTATCATTATTTTAATTCAAATGTTAGTAACTTTTTAAAACCTTGTTCCGTCAATGCTAATTAAAAAATGATAAAATTGTATTACATCAAAAATAAAGATTTATTTACACGTCATCAAAATTCAAATCCTGTAAAAATATCTAAATTATATTGAATATTTGAACTTAAATTCGGAAAGGTAAAAGGTTCAAATTGAAATAAAAAAGACAGGAAAAGTAGTATTAGTGTGGTAAATTCAAATATCAGTCTGTATTGGGTAAGTCAATTACTACAATTCAAAAACTTGACTTTACAAGAATATTGGAAGTAAAAATTTTGTAAAGTATAATAGCTGTCATTACAAATCCAGCCTATAAGTCCAAATAAATATATATAGTAGCTGGCATGGCCTTCTTTACGCAAGCCTTTTTGGCACTCGGCTTTTTGTTTGGCCTATCACATACCCAAAAGAATAGTGAAGTGGTGAGGCAACATTGATGATTGGGGTGTTCGTAAATTGTCAAAAACCACACCATACCATCTAGAAAACCAATCTAATCTGAAGCCATGGCTTTGAGAAGTTAAAGGCTGGTTTCATTCATAAATTTTAACTACCACCGTTATTGGTTCCAGAAAAAAAGCTTTATAATCAAAACCATAAATCAAGCTGACCTAAGTACAAAAGGTAAACATTCAAAAATATTTTTTATTTTAAGTCGTAAAACTCATATTTAAATAGACTTCAACTGAATTTAGATAAAAAACATTAAAATGCTAATAAAAAGTTTTAGTCTACAAAACTGATTGTTAGAAATTGCTTAACCAAGAAAAACGACAAAATTTCTATAAATCAAATAAAAATTCATTCCATTTTGAATCAAAATTCTGATATAAGTTTGATATTCATGTCTTTGGTATTGAATTTTCATTTTAGTTATTAGCATTTGAAGTTTGAATCTTAATTTTTTCTTTCAAACACCCAAGGAGTCCAACCGAATTCTTAGACTTAAGATTTATAAAATATTTATGATTTGATTCCATTTGAATTTTTTCTACACAAACACCACTAATGGTATAGTTATACCATCAAGCCTGAACCATGAAAACTCCTAATGATGCAAACGCGCTCCTTTCAGTTTCTAGAATAAATTGCTATGTTATATATAAACTAATGGTAAAGTAACAAGATAGTCCTCAACTTTTTAGAAACAAACTTACAACAACAATAACAACAACAAGCCTTAGTCCCAAACAAGTTGGGATTGGCTGTATGGATCCATCAACAGTGAAGTGCACCAAACATAAGAATAACAGTCACCACACGCCTTAGATTCTTTCCACGACACAGATTCTACACTTCCGTGTTTAGAAACAAACTTACATGACAAGAAAATAAGTATATTTCCTTATTTCAAAAAATAGTAACGAATTATTATAGTGGACCTGAGGATGGAATCAACACTTTTATTTAACCTTTCCCAACAAGTAAATACAACTTCAAATACCCCTTCCACCCCGACCCACTGTTTTACTCTCCCAAACAAATTACACAAACCTTGGTAAAAAGGCAACTCTGTGAACAGACAATCTATACATATACAGGCTGGTGCAAAAGTATATCCGGGGAAAAAGATAGTCCAAAAAACTCTCAAGGGAATGTTCCATATTAGCATAAGAAATCAAACACATGATGCAAAAGGTGGAAAGACAAATTAACTTGAGAATCTATGGCTAATAAAAAAAAACAAAAGGAAATTTAGAATAAGGCAATGTGCATACATCCAAACGAAAAACAAAACAAGAACATCGAGGTAGAAATATAAATTCCAGTCAAAAATTAACAAAAGCAAAAGAAACCAAATTAACCAAAAGCATTTAGAGACTTACGGAGCCATCCAACGATATGTTCCTGTTTCTGGTGTCATGCCCTCAGTCTGCACCTCAATCCGAGCCACGCCAAAATCAGCAATTTTTATAGACTTATCAGCAGAAATCAAAAGGTTATCTGACTTCAAATCCCGGTGTATAAACCCAAGCCCATGGACATATGCCATCCCCCTTGCAACATCAAGAGCCTGCTTAACTGCCAATTTCAACGGCACTGCCCGATTCTGCCGCTTAGTTAGAAACTGCCGCACTGACCCTCCCTTCGCATACTCTGTCACAATACACCAAACCATGGGCTTACGGCATGCACCAATGAACCGCACTATGTTTGGGTGCTTCAGTGTTGCAAGCATCATTACTTCCTGCTGAAACTGCTGCTCCATCACTTGGGCCCTCTCCAGAACATTCTCTGGTCTTTCCAGTATCTTTATTGCAACATCCTCCCCATTATAGGTTCCTCTGTATAATTTTCCAAAAGCACCTTGGGCAAAAGCTGTTCCCATATTGAGTTTTCTCAGATCAATAGTCCACTCATCATAATTCTGCAGTCCCTCAGTTGGGTACCTACTATCCATCAATGCTTGAGCTAATGCATCATCGTTTAGCGCATGGGTGACCTTCCCGGGACGAAATACACTCTGACCCACTGAGACACTATAGTTGTGGCGGACAGGTTTTAAACCTGGGTGGCTTAAAATATGAGTAAGCGAATTATTGGACCCAACACTACTGTCTGACATTGAAACAGACTCGCCAGCATTACTTGTTTGTACACTGTCAATGGACATGTTTGTACCCTCACCAAGTCTTTGATAAAACCCTTGTGTGAAATCATAATAGTTGTTATCATTGTCATTATTTCCTCCTATAAGTCCAGTAAATTTCGGCCCTTCCACCATTTTCCCAATCATAAAAGAGGCTCCTTAAATAAAACAACGGATAGAATGCTCTCACCTGAAACTACTCAAGTACACTTCATGGTGTAAAGTTAGCAGTGAATGCGCCTACACAAACATAGACAACCCCGCCTTCTTAGCGAAAAACACATGAAATTACAATGAATAAAATCAACAGAAAATTTTAATACACTATGTTAAATGCATTATTAAGAATCATGTAACTAGATGTCAAAAAAGCAAACTCCAGTGAATATATTGTTGAAACAGTCAATGTCACCAAATAACTTCACATTACTCTAAGTACAGAGACAAATAAGGACATGAAAATCATCATAAAGGAGCAGCTAAATAAAGAAATATATGTAGATTGTAAAGCATTTGAAGCCATAGTTGGGTCAACAGATATACATACTGAGTTTAAAGCATCATATATACATATTGAGTTTAAAGCCAAACTACCAAAGCTCGAATTTAAAAAGAAATGTAAATTTTACAGAATAGAACCATTCAATTTTCCCACCGAGAATCTAACAATAAAAAACATAAAATTTAAGATTCTCTATCACCAAAACAGAAGGCAAACCAAACTCTCGAATAACTTTACCGGCTTATACTAAAATTAAAAAGAGCAAATCAAGAAAACACAATTAATGACCTAGTTTAGTTTAGGAACTATCATTTTTTTTTTTTTTTTGGGGGGGGGCGCCGCGGAAATCATTTAGTTCACAACCTAAAATGGGTAAATAGATAGAGAACTGATAATTAGAATAACGAAGGAGTTTAGGGGAAAAATAAAAAATCAATAAAAGAAAATTTCATGAAAACTATCAAAAGAGGGAAATGCAGACCTTAGCTAGCTGGCAGAGAAAAAGAAAAACACCAAATTAGGAGAATTCAAGTCAGAAGAAACACGATTGAAGATAAAATCAAGTGGAAAGCTTACCTGATTACAGTTCTAACCAACACCTGAGTTGTTCCAAGTTGAAGAGAAAGATGGCCCCAAGAGGAACAAATAATCCAGTGAAGACGAAAATGGGAGCAGTCTTCGTTTCTCAATTACTTTACCCAGGGCCTCGTTTTAATTGTGACCGTTGCTTGCTTTACTCGCGACTAAGTATTCGTCCAAATACTCGCTTCTTTCTCGTTACACGTGTCTACTTTGCCTTTTTCCTTGTTTGTCGTCAATGGGCCGGTCTTTTCGTTTTTTTCGTGGGCTTTTATCCATGGCCACAGCGTTCCTCATATATATATATATATTTTTGGTAATATAGGTAACATATTCTTTTAGTTTCATTTAGTAAATATCACGAATTTTAAAAAATATAATAAGTAGTAAAATGTAGTAAATAGCACATTTAAAATTTACAAATATACAAATTTGAAATTCAAACCAAATCTATTACGATATTGGTTTATCAGAATCGCGGAAAAATCAAGTGCCGAATTTTTGGCCTAACTGTGACCATAAAAAATAGGGCCAGAATAAACTTGTTGAAAACCATTGATATACCCTCTATAAACTTATAGTAAAAAAAAAGGCCACTTTGGCTATTATTTTATTTTTGTCCTTTAAAAGCTGTTAACGATTTTTTTTCCTATTATTTTGATATTTTTAATTCTTTTTGTTAGACTTTTTTTTTTTATGTCATTTTAACCTCTGCTCATCTTATTTATCCATTAAAAATAATCAAAATTCTATAATAAACCAATGACAATATCAATAACTTCATTTTTTTTTTTTTTCAGCTTATACTATAATATTGCAAGGGTTGCTTTATTACACAGTAATGCAAATACCAAATAAATAATGTTTTTAATGCTAAAAACATGTGGTTGGGAGCCAACAGAGGATATAAACCTTTGCTCTCGAATCCTAATGAACAGAGTTCGATTAACCTATCTACATCCGAATAATGCAAATGTGCATTTAAGAATGTCTAGAGTTATAGTGAATTGTTATTAGTTCCTAATTAAATTATAAATTAAGAACTAATAAAAAAATAACCTTTTATTTTATGGAAAACATAAACCAATAGAAAGTGTGGCAAGGAAATACTCTAAGAGTACACAAAAATTCTTTTATGTGAACTATAGAAAGACAAATGAAGAAAAGTTTATTCCCATACTAAAAAAAATGAAGAAATGTTCAATTTTGGCACTCAATCACTCACATTAATGAATAAGATTGTGCTCACGAAGAAACAAGATTTTCAACTCCAAAGAATATTTTGAACACCAATCCTCTTTCCAGGGAATCCATTAAAAAATGAACCCAAAGCAATATTGATCGGTATGCACTTTTGGAAAACAAGAACAATGGAACATGAGCAACCATATATATTTAGCTACACAAAAATGAAAATTAATGTTTCCACAACTACGAAACTAAAACATGCCAAAATGCTTTTCAGCTATTGACATCGCCATTCCATTACAGTTGAGGACCCAAAAACATGAAACCAGAATCAGTCTAAATGGTTAATTTCACCCTACCTTAAAAAAGTAAGGACCATCCTTTTTTTTTTTTCTCTTAAACATAAGATAAAAGAAAGGAACTTTTACATACACATATATAGGTTCACGCTGCATCATTTTATATTTCTCAGGTCTCAGTTGTATTGCTTTGTTCTTCACTTGGTTTATTCCAGATCAATCAACTGTCATGGGTTGGGTCATGCAGCATCTGAAGCGTGCCTTGCGCACAGTAGTCATGATCTCAGTTTCAGCATTCTCAAGCATCCTGACAATTTCAGTGAAAGGAGGACGCACCTCAGGGTTGGTGTCCCAGCAACGAGTCATGATCTCGCTCAGTACAGGTAGACAATCATTTGGTATTACTGGTCTTACCCCCTTGTTCACCACAGCAAATGCAGCCTGCACTGCTGTCATGTTGTGAAAGGGAAGCATACCAGTTATAAGCTCCCAAAGCACAATTCCAAAACTATAAACGTCCACCTTTTGTGTGTAGGGCCGATGCTGAATCATCTCTCTGAATGGAATGGCAAGGTAAGCACAAAGAGAACAGTTACATTAAGTCTATGCATACTAAATGGTGCAGCTACTAACACACAAATGATGCTTAAGCTTGCCATAACCTAATAACAGCAAACATGCAACAGAAAGAACCAAAAAAAATTACCAAAATTAGAAAAGCAACAAGAAAATGGCCCTACATGAGAAGATTAGTAATCTCAAAATTTAAGGTACTTTTTATTTGAAAGCAAATTCAATCAGTACAAAAATCACATAGATAATATGAACAACCATCAATAATTTAGAATGCAGAAGGCTGAATAACTAAAGGTTTAGATTGATCATTGCAAGCAATCTTATATTCATGTCATGCTAAAAATTTGCATGGCTAAATATTACATGCAAACAATTTTAGCCCACAAACATTAATAAGCTCGTAACTGACCAAAACAAGCATAGTTAGATTAGACTTTAGAAGTTTATTTAATAAAAAAATTACTGTTTCCGTTTAAGGTACTAACTCAATCAACATTGACTTAGAATTCTAACTGATCAAACACAGCACGTGATGTTGTTTTGAATGCCCGGCCACTTGAAAACATATTCTAAGAAAGCACCGATTTTTTTTCCATTCTTTATTCAAGAGCTAATCTGAAGATACATAACGCAACTTGACAATACTTCACAATCGGTATTTGAACTACCCAATTAATAGGCAGAAGAAACATCAATGTCTCCTAAGAGTAAATGCAGTCCATGTTTCCACGCCCATTCCAGTTTTCACACCAGAAGGGGAAAGAATCAAGGATAAGTGGATCTACTTCCACCAGGGTCAAATTAGAGACGAATAATATTAAATAATAGAAACTTACCATATGGTATATTCAATTGTAGCCTTTTGACCCAGCAAACATAAAATCCAGACGTCCAATTAAAAACACAGTATTTTCTGTTCCAGTAATTTAAAATTTTACGATCTTTTGTTTTTTTTTTTTTCATGACAATGAAATATATCTTCCACAAGGTTAAATATATAAGATTGAGTGTAGATTACACATTTATATATTAATGAATTTAGAGGACATTATTTGAGTTGGGAATAAAAACATAAAGAGAGAAATAAAATAAGGATGAGATGGAGGATTAAAATATGATGCTGAATGCATACAAAATAACAAGAATACAAGATTTGCATTATAGTGGATTTATTTTTTTTTAATTTTTTGAGGAATATAATAGATAGAATGTTATTCTAACATATCCTAATAGCACTCAGACCAGATCTTAATAGAGTATGTTATGCTACCATACTAGAAACTACGCATTCCAGATGCTGTTGAAATCTTTTAGTTGAAGACCTGGCTTCCAGATAAACTGCTACATTACATTGGTTTAATCTACACCCAATCAGTTGGTCAATTAAGCAAATGGTTCGAGCAAATTATGAGTGAGTTTACCAATCCAGTCATAGTGCTGGCTGTCTATTTTCACTTATCAACCGACCAGGCCATCCTGCGTTACCGAGTTTCTCTCTCAATTTGGGTAGTATTTCTGATAGAAACCTCAAGAATATAGAGACAAAGGATCCCCGGAAGGTTAAGGAGGCATCAAAACTAAAAAGGCTAAATAATTTAGGTTAAGGGAATAAGAGTTTTTGCTAGGTAAAAATCAAGAAGAATCTGTACTTCTGAAACTGCTATTCTTGCTTCACCATATTTTAATTATATATTATTAAATTTCCTCCTGAAAGATGTATCTAAATGTAGAAGGCATATTATTACATTCTCTAACACACCTATCATCTGATTTATTTCCAAAACATTATAACAATTCCCTAATCAACTAATTCTGATTTATTTCAAACAAAAACAATATGACTTACTCATCTGGACGTATATTCAGATGGCTATGGTTGTTTCTTTTAAAGCATATTCAAATAGACAATCTTAGGGCCTCTCAGGGAGACATCAAAATGTCAGTAAACAACATTGATATTGATGTTCTAGAAATTTTAAAGCATTTTCATTACATCATTGAAGAATGTCTAAAATTGTTTGGAACTAATCTATAATTTTTAAGATTAGAAGTATAACACAATACTATAAGAGAACAATAAAATAGGTGGTAGACTAATAGAATCTAAGATTAAGCTCTATGAGTTTTCAATCTCAAATTCTTCACGGCAGTTTTGACACATCGACCGTTATTTTAACATTAATTGTAAATGTTGTCCAGCAAGACGAACAGTCCGCCATGAACATGTCTTATTGAAAAACAAATTCCGGCACATAATTTGTTCAAGTGGTGGGTATTTCTGAAAGCAATTGGGGGAAAAGAAAGACCAAGAATAGATAAAGTAAACAATCAAAATTGTCTGCGAATGATGATGTCATTCGAAAGTTCTCATTTTATTCTACTGATACAGGTGACAATTCTTGTAAGTCATTCCGAAAAGGCTTGTGAAATCATTTATAATGTTATTTCTCCATTTAGATGGTGAGATTATTTGTAGGATTGCAATATTATTGCATGATTTGCATCATGTATCTTTATATAAGTATTGGAGTTTTATCATACTACTTTACTTCAATAGTTGGTAATTTTTTCAACCCTTGTTCCTTCCAAGGCTCATTTAAAAATGATTAAATTGTAGTTTACGTCATCACGTCATTAAATCCTACAAAAGTATCTAAATTATATTTATATGCAAATATTGAAATTTCAACTTAAATCGGGAGAGGAAAAAGTTCAAATTGAAATAAAAAGGAATGAAAGGAATAGTAGCATTAGCAGGGTAAATTCATACTGTATTTGATAAATTAAGAAACTTGACATTATAAAACGTCTAATTTTTTTTTTTTTTTTCAATGGCACTCATAACAAATCCAAGCATAAGTTTAAATGGATATATAAGGTTGCTGGGATAGGCTTCTTTACAAGACATAAGCCTTCTTGGTAGTCAGCTTTTGGTTTTGGCCCATCACAGACCCAAAAAAATGAAAGGGTGTGGCAACATTAACGATCATGGTGTTCATAAACTGCCACGAATCACCCAAACCATTAAAACATATCCAAACCCGTGCTTTAAAAGTTCATGGTTGGTGTGGTTGAAAATGTTTGACACTGCCAATATTGTTTTTAGCAACAGTTTCATTCAAAACCACCAAATCAAGCCAATCTAAACCATAAGTACAAAAACTACTACAATTTTTTTTAAGTCGTAAAAATCATATTCAAACAAACTTTAACTGAATTTAGATCAAAAACATTAAAATGCTAATTAAAAGTATTTGTTAATAAAATCAATATTATTCTTTAACCAAGATAAGCAACAAAATCCCTATAAATAGCATAAAGATTCACCAAGTCCTGAATCAGAATGCTGATGAATCTATAACATTGGATTTTTCATTTTGCATATTAATGTTGATTTTTTTTATGTTGGACATCAATGTCTTTTGTACAGAATTTTCATTTTGATTTTTAACATTTGAATTTTGAAATTTAATTTATTCTTCAAAATGGCCAAGCATTTTGTTAGATATGACAGATTTAAATACCTTTTATGATTTGGTTAGGTTTGAAGTGTTTGTAAGCCGCTACTCTTAGTTTAGACATTTAGTTCAACGGCCATCAAAACCAAACCATGAAGACTCCTAATTAATGATACAGCACTGCAGAACACCTTTCAGTTTTTAGAAAAAAGGTTTTATAAACTAACGGCAAAGTAACAAGATTGTCCTTTTGTTTTTAGAAACAAGCCAGGAAATGGATATGTTTCCTTATCTCTCCAAAATTATGAGGAATAAATAATTGCAGAGCACCAACGAGCAGATTTGCCTCGTTTATTCTCCTTTCCCCCAAAAAAAAAAAAAAACCACTCAAAATACCCATCCACCCCTACCCCTATCTCCCCAAACAAATTACACAAACCTCAGCGAAAGGCAAACTCTGCAAACAGACCATCTACGCATATACAGGTCAGATCAAAAATAAAAATTGGTATCTCCAGGAAAAACAAAAGAAAAGATCAGAAGCTGTACTTTCCAAAGATATCTCATGTGAATTTTCCTTATTAGCATAATAAATACAAAAAAATGACGAGAAAGGAGGAAACACAAATTTCCTTGAGAATCTATAACTAATAATAAACAGTTCAAAGAAAAACAATGTGGCAACGTGCATAGATCAAAATAACAAAACAGAAGGGAAGGAAAAAAAAAATTGAGGTAAAATAAACAATTTCAATTAAAGATCAACAAACGAGAAGAAAAGAACAAATTAACCAAAAGCATTTAGAGACTTACGGAGCCATCCAACGGTATGTTCCTGTTTCTGGTGTCATGCCCTCAGTCTGCACCTCAATCCGAGCCACGCCAAAATCAGCAATTTTTATTGACTTGTCAGCAGAAATCAGAAGGTTGTCTGACTTCAAATCCCGGTGTATAAACCCAAGCCCATGGACATATGCCATCCCCCTTGCCACATCCAGCGCCTGCTTAACTGCCAATTTCAATGGCACTGCCCGATTCTGCCGCTTAGTTAGAAACTGCCGCACTGACCCTCCCTTCGCATACTCTGTCACAATACACCAAACCATGGGCTTACGGCATGCACCAATGAACCGCACTATGTTCGGGTGCTTCAGTGTTGCAAGCATCATTACTTCCTGCTGAAACTGCTGCTCCATCACTTGGGCCTTCTCCAGACTATTCTCTGGTCTCTCCAGTATCTTTATTGCAACATCCTCTCCATTATAGGTTCCTCTGTATAATTTTCCAAAAGCACCTTGGGCAAAAGCTGTCCCCATATTGAGTTTTCTCAGATCAATAGTCCACTCTTCATAATTCTGCAGTCCCTCGGTTGGGTACCTATTATCCATCAATGCTTGAGCTAATGCATCATCGTTTAGTGCATGGGTGACCTTCCCTGGACGAAATACACTCTGGCCCACAGAGACACTATAGTTGTGGCGGACAGGTTTTAAACCTGGGTGGCTTAAAATGTGGGTGAGAGAATTATTGGATCCGACACTACTGTTGTCCACCGACATTGACACAGACTCGCCAGCATTACTTGTTTGTAAACTGTCAATAGACATGTTTGTACCCTCCCCAAGTCTTTGGTAACAACCTTGCGTGAAATCATAATAGTTGTTATCATTGTTATTATTTCCTCCTATAAGTCCAGTGAATTTCGGCCCTTCCATCATTTTCCCGATCATGAAAGAAGCTCCTCAAATAAAATGATAGATACAATGCTCTCACCTGAAACAGCTCAAGTACATTTGATGTAAAGTTTATGGTGATCACACCTACACCAACATAAACAGACCAATTTGTTAGTCAAAATTAACATCAAATTACAATGAACAATAATTAAAGCTCTCTTGGGCTGCTTCTAAAGGAAAATTTCATTGCTTGAAACTCTACTCCGTATTAAAAACAGCAATTAAGAATGCCGATTTAAACATAACAGCACAAACATGCACCAATATTCGAAGCGAAGAGAATAGTAAGAGGAAATTTAATTTTCATATAACTTCATGATGAAGAAAACTTTGATTAATGGACTGTTGGAATTTGGAACAGTTCATATCAGTTTATGAGACTGGGTAATGATGCATCACAGGCACATAAAAAAGGTCAGCGTTCATTTAACCAGCACTCAACAAAAAGGAATACATCAACGAATCTAATAAAGGATTACAAAAGGTAGATCGCAAAGCATTTGAAAGCCACAGTTGTATCGTCAAATATATATCTTGAAATTGAAGAAAAACTGCCAATTCATTGAACCAGAGCTCTTGCCACTTTATTTTTTCTTTAAAAAAATAAATAGAATGCTTAAATTTCCACAGAAAATTTAGGATAAAATCTAAGATATCTAACACAAAAAAGGAAAGAAAATCAAACACTCAAAAATATCAAAATTAATTGATGACCTAGTTTAGTTTAGGAACTATCCTCAGCAGAAAAATTTTTCAGTTAATAAGATAAAAAAAGAGAGTTCACAAATAGATATCAGACAACTAGAATCATAAAACGAGTTGGCCGACGCAATAAAAAATCAATGGAGAATAGTAAAGAGTCCATGAATACTGCCAAAGAACGCAAATGCACAGCTTCCCTTGCTCGCAGAACAAGACAAAGACGAAATTAAGATATTTGATGACAGGAGAAACACGATAGATGATAGAATCAAGCTAAACGTTTACCTGTAACCAACGCCTGAATTGTTCGAAGTTGAAGAGAAAAATGGCCGCTGGAGCAACAAATAATCAGTGAAGACGAAAATGAGAGCTCCCTTCGTTCCTCATTTACTTCTTCAGGTCTTCCCGCGACCAAATACACTCGCGACTCTGTATTCTTTTTAGTACTCGCTTTAACTGTTCTACACGTGTCCACTCTATCAATTTTTATTTTTTTATTTGGAGGAGGTCTCCTTTTGTGAGGATGGACCTGGCTTTCTTTTCTTCTGTTCGAGGTCTACATCGCTTGCTTGATAATGGGCCGTTGCTTTGGGCCACAGCTCCTGTCGACGGACTCCAGTTCCATCTCGTCCGGTTCCCTTTTTTAAACCAAAACAATACCGGATTTCGGATCCAACGATGGAAAAAAATAAACAGAATAAAAAATTAATTACATTTTCAAAATTATATTTTTGAAATAAATATTAAATAATAGACTAGATAAACCGAATAACACAATTTACAATGAATAAATTATATTTATGAATAAATAAATATATTATTTTTATTTTTTGAAAGTAATAGATATATAATTTAAGAAATTTATTTTTTTAAAAAAAAAAAACTTAGCAAATCAATGTACTCTATCTAAAATCATCAAATTTACCGTCACATCGAGCCTATGTTTTGCGATTTCCAATTGAATTTTCTGTAGAATGAGAATATGTTTAGATTTAGTCAGCTAATGAGGATAGTTTTATATTTTAAGAATATTTTAGGGTTTTAATTTTAAATGTATTATGATTAAAATAAAACTAGTACAATTCTTAAATTTAAAATTATGTGATCTTGGAATATATATGTGGTCCAGAATTCTCATTTTCAATACGAGACAGAATAGTAGTACATAATTTCGGGATATAACATTTCAGTATTTGTCAAAGTACCAAATTATATACCAAAATTCTTTTTGGTATTAATTTCAAGACACCTATATTATTTATATCGTTAATTTTTGGAACAATTTTTTCAGAACAGCTCAAAGTTAGGAGGCAATTAAACTACTCTAAAGGAGGGCAATAGTCAATAGATTGCTCAGTGATTAAGACGCAAAAGTTAAGGACTCAAGGTGTAGAATCCATTCTTTACATTAGACACATTGCAAAATATTCATATTTGATATTTCCGTAGATTTCACGACAGTGTAATCAGTTTAGTTTCATAATTTTTTGTGTTTAATATTTCAACTAATAAATTAAGGTACTGTTTGATTCAAAATACATTTCTATATAAATATATTTTCCAATAAATTTAACTTTCTTCGGATTATGATGTG
Organism: Croton laevigatus; assembly: GCA_949640765.1. Classification (NCBI taxonomy): domain Eukaryota; kingdom Viridiplantae; phylum Streptophyta; class Magnoliopsida; order Malpighiales; family Euphorbiaceae; genus Croton; species Croton laevigatus. The sequence continues at coordinate 570 of CATIWJ010076539.1, read as the reverse complement.
AGTTTAAAACAACAATTTCCCTACATCTTCTTTTAAGATATTGTAAAAGTTTAACTTACTTCATGACAGAGATAACCTACTTTTCCTCCAACTTACTTTAACTCTTATTTCCCACCAACTCTATTCCCCCTCCTCCTCCTCAAACACTTCAATTTCCACGAAAGTTAGTTACTTTCCACGAAAGTTGAACTTTTTTTCCATAAAAGTTGAAGTATTTGGTTAGTAGAAATTGGAGGGAGAATAAGACCCCATATGAAAGTAAGTTAAATTTCCTCAGTAAATTGTATTTGCATGGAATTGTATTTTTTTAAATCAAACAATACCTAAAAATACCAAAAGATTTTTCATTTTAGAGTTAATTTATGCTTTTGACCTAGTACAAATACAAACCGTTTTAGGCTAGTAAGTCATTTTACAATGCAAATTTGTTTCAGTAACGACCACTCGGGGATTTAATATAAAATGAGCATGAACTATCTCTATATTTCTTATGTTTGCTAAATGATTAACAGAGACATATATATATATATATATATATATATATATATAACCTCCAGCTTAAATGGAGCT
>CATIWJ010076438.1:0-39804 GCA_949640765.1 Croton laevigatus | reverse complement strand
GTTTTCCTTTTTTAAATTCTTGCTGAAGAAATTAACCTTCTTCTTGGAATTTTCAAGTTTGGATAAGAGTGTGCCAGAGATCTTACCTCCTTTGTTGGATTCTACTGCTGAGCAACCTCCACTCTTTGATGGAACCATAAGGTATTACTTTCTTAATCTGTTCTTGTTGGGTGCTTGTGAATTTAGCTTTTTTTGAACCATTTTGGCTATATAATCACAAAAAGATTCAAACTTGTTTTGTATCTTTACTTGGGTTTTGCTTTAGTTACTGAAAAATTTTCCCTTTTCACTTGAAGGTTGTATACTGCCTACATATGCCCATATGCCCAACGAGTTTGGATTACCAGAAACTATAAGGTACGCTTATACTGCTTAGCTGTTTTCAAAAATTCAATTTTGTTTTTTCAGCTGAAAGTACTGATAAATGAATTTGAGAAATGTAGGGTTTACAAGACAAGATCAAACTAGTTCCTCTAGATCTTCAAAATAGACCAGCTTGGTATAAAGAAAAAGTTCACCCTGCAAATAAGGTTAGTATATCTAATTAATACATTGGTATTAATTTGTTTATAATGATCTTTTCTAATTTTATTCTTAATTTCTTGGTTAAAAATGGAAGTGATCTTCTTGTTTAAAGGTGCCGGCTTTGGAGCACAATGGAAAAATCATTGGGGAGAGTCTTGATTTGATCAAATACCTTGATACCATTTTTGATGGGGAATCCCTACTTCCTGATGTAATTTGAAAGATTCTGATCGTATTCTATAACTGGGTCTGTTTTTGTAGGAAAGTTGAACTAAATTACTGCTGTAAATTACTGTAGGATCCTGCTAAGAAAGAGTTTGCTGATGAGTTATTTACTTACACCGATACGTTCACCAGCACTGTGCTTGCTTCATTTAAGGGTAGTGAAGCAGCAAAAGAAGCTGGTCTGTTCTTGAACCTGCTGTACTCATATCTGTAGCTCAGCTTTTCATGTATAAACCATGCTAACTTAGGCTTCTGCCTTTAGGCCCTGCTTTTGATTACGTGGAAAATGCTCTTCATAAGTTCGATGATGGACCATTCTTTCTTGGCCAATTCAGTTTGGTAAGTTGCATTTCGTTGTTCTTGTTTATTCAATGATTTTGAATAGCATTACAAGTAAACTTGTGTTCTTTCTGTTAATTTGCATAAATTTTGCGTTCTCCAGGTAGATATAGCTTATATACCCTTCGTTGAACGATTCCAAGTTTTCTTATCAGAGGTATTCAAATATGATGTCACCGCAGGCAGGCCTAAACTTGCAGCTTGGATTGAGGTATGATCCATATTTCTTATTGGCAACTACTTTCTGTTTGTGAGATTTTCTGCTTCCCTGTTTATCTGCTACCCTACCTCGCTCGCATTGCTCACATTTCCATTCGAGCTTCAATTCATAGCTCAAGCTTATTATCAATAACAAGTTGCTTTAAAGGGTATATAAATTTTGTACTCAAATTCTTCCCTTGAACTTGGATTTTGTAAAATAATTTGGCGCAGCGCTCTTTGGGGTCTAATTTTTAAAAATTTTTTGGTGACCGGTCACAAAATCCATGTCCATTTGCAGGAAATAAACAAGATTGAAGCTTACAAGCAGACAAAAAGAGATCCAAAAGAGTTTGTTGAATTATACAAGAAGCGGTTTCAGGTTTAGCAATAAGCATACCTTATTTTCAAGAAATTTAAGGCAGTTTTGTGAGCAAAAGGATTGACATATTTATGTTTTTGTTTTCCTTAATTGCAGATTCAGTAATTAGGGATGGTCTTGACTGTGGAGATTCTTCTGAATAAGAGATTCCATCAAGATTCTGTGTCTATGGGATATATGTTTTCAATGGAATGTTTGTGTTTACATGTTTTAGATAAAACTTATTTAGCTTTCCTTTTTTTCCCCCCTCATCACCAATTGAGAAAAGAGAGGCTCAGAACTTATTTAGCTTTCTTCTCAAACTCATGTTGGTATTGATTAATAAAGGAGCAATCTCCTTTAATGAGAACATTCTTATGGATTATTTTTTCCTAGTCTCATCTATCTTTATTTTGAGGCACAATATGCCTATTTAAATTACCCATTTAATAAATAGTGGGACTATTAAATATTATCATTTATTAAAAATTACTCACCCAATTATTGCAGTTTAGCTTTAAAACAATTTTTTAGCCTCTGTTTAAAATTTTTAGAAATCCAGTTCTTCACTGTAGAGTTGTGCATGGTTTTTGGCTCCGAGCCGGTACGGAGAATTGTACCAAAATAGTACTTGAACCAAAAAAGATCTGGTAAAATAAGAACCGTAGCAGAATGGAAAACAAAAATTTTAATTTTAGGTGTTATGTCCAATTCCTTACCTAGTATTGTATCGAACTAAAATTGTACTGAGAATCGGTCCATAAATAATAATAATAATTATACACTTATAAATAAAAATATAGTTAGAATTAGAATCTATAATTAATAATCATATAGTATAAAAATAAAATTAAATCATATATCCAATAATACCACATCTTATTTTTATTTTCATTTTTAATGTTTCTCTTTCAAAATTACGAAAGTAACTAACAAAGTATCAAAGTGAGACTCAATTTGGAATAGTAGCCAAGAATTTTATTTTTATTTTCTCTAACTTCCTTTTTTCTTTTTCCTTTTTATATTTTTTTAGCATTTATTGACAAGCAGATTAATAAATATATATGTATATATTTTGTAGAAGTATAGTTTTGTTTAGATACATACGAATTATGATTATATAGTAATTTTTTTTTAAAATATAGTTATAAACTCACACACCCAGATGTGAATAAGGAGAATCGAACTCAGTCCGTTAGGGCTCAAGGGCAAAAGTATTACCACCTTTGCCGGCATCCAACCATTGATTATATAGTAATTAGGGAAGCTAACTTCATACCATCAAATACTATTTTACGTTAATTATTTGGATTATTATGTATGATTATGACAATTAATTTTATAATAAACAAGGTAATTTCTTAGAATTCCTTAATTTGAAATTATAAAATTAATCATTTTAACTCTATATTTTTTTTATTGGAATTCAAATGTCTAATTTAATATCCGTTTCTTTCTCGGACCTGAAATCGATAGGTGCCTGTACTAGTTTCAAGTTTTTGCGTTGCCAGTGTTGGTTTCAAAATTTTAAGGAATCGAAAATTAAGTGTCAACATCAGCTCCTACCAAAGAACCGATACCGAAACCGAATTGCACACCCCTGCTACAATACATTTAGTCCTTGAAAGGGCCAAATAATTTAATGAAAAAAATATAATATTAAAAATACTTGAATTAAATTATATAATATATTCAAATGCAGAAGTGAAATATTGAATTACCCCTAAATAAATGATTCCATTTTTGTGACTTACATAACAAAATATATATGTATATATAATTCGCTTATAATAAGTTTAAAAATATTATATTAAAAAAACAAAATATTTATTACAAATAATTAAACAAATGTGATGAAAAACCCTTGAATATTTTATTATGGTCGTTAAAATCTAACGGTCAAACTACCTGCCGTCTCCATATAATTAAACCCGCGCCACGTTAGCGGGTAAAGCAACATATCATTAAATGAAAAAACGTGCGAAAGCCAAACCAGAAAAACCCGCCTAAGATGCAGCTTGTGACAAATTTAGAGGGAAAGTTTTGATCTTTCCTCCACCGGGAAATCTTCAAGAAACCGAAGATGGCGGATAAGAACTATAATTTCCACCACACTATCATCGGAAGCAGAAGGTAACAAACAACCCACATATTTTTTTTTTCCATTTCAGCCACGTCTGTGTACACGCGTCAGTTAACTCTAAATTTTCTCAAGAATTCATGGGGAAATTAGCTCAGATCATTTTCTTTTGATCCAAACTCACTTGTGAAATTGTAAAGTTTGATTCTTGTTTGAGTATTTGATTAATGTTTAATCCTTTTTAATCATTATTATTCTGATTTGTGATTAGGGAAGAATTGGGTAGGTTTAGAATTGTTTTATTAGGTTATGTGGTATAAGGGATGGATTTGTAAGATTTTTTTTGAAAGAGAAGAAAAGAGAGATATGGGCTGTAGAATTGGAATTTTATGTAAAGTATGTTGTTGTCCTTGTTGAGTAGGCGCTCATTGGATGTTGATTCCAGGAAAGTTTTCAACTTTTTCTCTTTTTTTTTTTAATAATTATGTTGATCCATTTAGAGTTTGGGAATAATATGAATTTGGGTTTTTAATTTTATTGTTATTATCATTTTCAACAGGGATGCTTATGGATTTGTTTTGAGACCTCAACATATACAAAGATATAGAGAGTATACTAGTATTTATAAGGTATATTTCCCTTAACTATTAGTGCATGTTAATGTAGACCTACGGCTATGCATTCTGATTCGCGCTACCAGACCAGAGTCGTATTTAGCATTTTTCTCATATTTTGCTGTAAATGTATAAGGATATGAGTTGGGAAGTGTTAATTTGTGGTTGGGAGTAAGTATTTGATGTGTTTTAGTTTCTGAAAATACTATTAATGTTAGAATCTTTCAGGTATTTTTTACTTTTAGTTTTAAAGAATTTCATCTATTAAGCTCCTCAAAATTAAAATAAGCAGTTGCCTGATTGGTTAAATTGAATAAAAAGCAGCTAATAATCAGTTGAACTGTGTGGTTTGTTTTTGCACTAACATTTTATAGTAAATTTGAAAGATATGCAAAATATTCATGATTTCAGGAGGAGGAAGAGGAAAGATCAGAGAAATGGAATATCTTTCTTGAACACCAATTAGAATCTAATAACTGTTGCGTATCTGAAGAGGAATTGAGAGAAATATCTCAGGCTGAAACTTCTGGCTTGGGAGAAGAGATTGTTTCAGAAAAGGGTATAGAGGGGAATGATCATAGTGAGAAGAAGTCTGATTTTGATGGTTCAACAGTCAGTGAATCTACAAAGGAGTTGCATTTTTCAGAGGAACCTGAGAAAGAGGAACTGTCTTCAGAAGAGTGTGAAAACGAGGCCCAACATTCCAAAGAACCCAATAAGGATAACCAAATTCCAAAGGAAACTGAACAGGTGGTGCAGAATTTGGAAGAACCAGAAAAGGGGCAGCTTTCAAAAGAAAACAAAAAGGAGGAGCTGCTTCCAAAATCAACAAAGGCCGGCAAGGTTCAAACGTGGTCTCGAATTAGAATATCCCTCCGTGCCATTGAGAATATGATGAGTTCACGTGTCAAGAACATAAAGAATATGAAAGGCGATCAAAATACTGCAAGTAGAGATCGAGTTCTGTCAACAAAAGAGGCAGAACTTGTAGGAGAAGAACCTAATCAGGATTTTGAGGGAGATGTCTGTGTTAAAGATAATTCAGTTGAAAAGATCAATACATCTGCAGAGGACTCTCCAGAGCTGTTCTTTCCTTGGAAACAAGAACTTGAGTTCCTTGTTCATGGGGGGATTCCAAAGGAACTCAGAGGAGAGGTAAATCTGACATAACTTAGTTTGTCAATGTAAATTCAATTATTAGAACCCTACGATCATGCTCCCATGTTTAATCATGTCATTATAGGTATGGCAAGCCTTTATTGGTGTAAAGTCACGCCGAGTGGAGAGGTACTATGAGAAGCTGCTGACTGATTCTGATGAAAGCAATGACCTTTTCAACATAAGCAGTGTCCCCGAGAAGTGGAAAAGGCAGATTGAGAAGGTCATTAGATGCATGCGCCTTGGACTTTATCGTTCAGTCTTTTAAATTTGTAGGTGCTGCTTCTTTTGCTTTTGATTGCAATCCAGGTTTCTCCTAGAATGATTTTTATGTTTATATTGCAGGATATACCACGAACATTCCCAGGTCATCCTGCTTTAGATGAGCATGGCAGGGATTCCTTGAGGCGTTTGTTGTTAGCATATGCACGGCACAATCCCTCTGTTGGGTATTGTCAGGTAGTTGGTGCCAGCCTAGTCTTTCTTTGCGCACTGAAACGTAACCTAGCCAAAACTTTGATTCATTTGCTTCCAAAATTTTGAATTGGATAAAAAAATTGTATTGGCATTGCTTGAACATATTGATGCTTCTGTTTCTTTTATGGATACCATCCTTGTCACTCAAGAACTATTTTTCAATAGTATGGGATTTGATTTGCTCCCAAATCAACTTAATTGGTGAAATTGATTTTGGCTAAGTTCTGTTGTGTTCTTGTTGTAATGTGTTACACTTCCTTTGTATGAACTTCATTTGAAGAGAAGCTTTAACAAATGCTTGATTAAAGTAGATTGGTATTCCGCTTCCTGTTATTTACTTTAGTTTGAAAATAAATGCAGGCAATGAATTTCTTTGCTGGATTGTTGCTACTTCTGATGCCCGAGGAAAATGCTTTTTGGTATGTCTGATAAGGCTATCTCTTTCTTTTATTGTTCAATACACTTAAACAATGGAAACAATTATGAAGAGGCTATTGAACATAGCATATGAAAGGTCGCCATTTATTGCTAGAGTGAACTTGTATCGCTCATTTATTTCTCTATGTTTCTTATGACACAATATATCATTTTTCTTGTGATGATTGACTTGAAAATTAGCGAATCATCTTCTTCATCAGTGCTTTTGACGGTTGATTTGCACAAAAGCTTCTTATACTTATATCTTGATAACCTTGACGAACTCTATTGGAAATTTTTCAGGGCTTTGGTCGGCATAATCGACGACTTTTTTAATGGCTACTTCACAGAAGAAATGATTGAATCCCAGGTCTGAGGCTTTCCTCCAAGCTCACTTTTTTAAGCATTTATGCATATGTGCATACTGTGTTGAATAAGTTATTCATGTGGTTAGGTGGATCAACTTGTTTTCGAAGAGTTGATGCGTGAAAGATTTCCTAAACTGGGTTTGTCCATGCATAAAACTGTACACATTATATTTTATGATTCTTTTTCTTACATAAATTTTTACAGACAATTGTTCATTTCATTTATGCCTCCGGTGCAGTTAACCATCTGGATTACTTGGGAGTACAGGTGGCGTGGATATCTGCACCTTGGTTCCTTTCCATTTTTGTCAATATGATTCCTTGGGAAAGTGGTGAGCTTGTTTTCTTTTTTCTCTTGTTTCAACATGAACTCTGAGCAATAATGATTGCTTCTTCAGTTCTCCGAGTTTGGGATGTTATTCTTTATGAAGGAAACCGGGTGATGATGTTTCGAACTGCACTCGCTTTAATGGAATTATACGGTATGGTTTAATTTACAAATTACATTATAATATGGGAAATTATTATTTAGTCCTTATTTTTAGGCCCCATCTTTTTTCCATATTTCATTATTTGGTCCTTTTAAGACTTTATGCTGTTAAAATGATGGAAAAAAGACGAATATGCCATTTAAATGACCCTTTAACATATTATTCAAGATTTTTGTTTCTAAAAAAAGAAACGCAAACAGAAACTGTGCCAATTATTGCAGTTTAGCTATAAAAATATTAAAATTTTTAGTTCCACTATTTTGAAATATTCAATAGTTTAGTCCTTGACTTTTTAAAATATTATATTTTTTAGTTCTTGAAAGGACCAAATAATGAAACGGAATTAAAAGACAAGGACCATGAAATATAATATTGAAATACAGGGACTAAATTACATAATATGTAAAAACATAAACTAAATAATAATTACATCTTATTCATACATTCTCTAAGCTTTCTTTTCAGTCTTGCTCTGTCCTAGTGATAAACAACACAATCCCATGTTCTGAAATTTTTTGTAGGCCCCGCCTTACTGACAAGTCAAGATGCCGGTGATGCAATTACTTTATTGCAATCCCTTACAGGATCAACATTTGATAGTAGCCAACTTGTTTTTACAGCTTGTGTGGGTTTTTTAGCTGTAAATGAAGCTAGATTACAAGAGATGAGAGAAAAGCATAGACCGGCTGTTCTACAATTAATAGACGAAAGATCAAAAGGAATCACTTGGAAGAATTCAAAAGGAGTTGCTTCTAAGTTGTACAGTTTTAAGCGGGATTCTGGAGAAGGAAAGAAGACTGGTGAAGGAGATAAGTCAAAATCGGATCATTTGTACACTAATATGGATGGTCCGACTGCCAAAACTGAGGAAGAGTCGTTACGGGATCTTCAAGAACAGGTGTTTTTTCCTCTCTATCCTTTTTACAGTTGAAGAAGAAACTGCAAGTTATTATTTTCCACTCATTTTAAATTTCAGCCATTAACAGCTATTGTGCAGGTGGTTTGGTTGAAGGTAGAATTGTGCAGGTTGCTGGAGGAGAAAAGATCTGCCATACTCAGGTTAGTATTTTTTTTATATTGTATCTTACTTTGAAGCAGTTTTCATTGAATCAGAAGAAATTTATGCATGTATCCGTCGAAATCTCATGGAATTTTTGTGGTTTTCTGTGCTTTTTTCAGATCTGAAGAGCTAGAGACAGCTTTCATGGAGATGGTTCAAGAAGATAACAGAAGGCAACTGAGTGCTAAGGTACATCTAACATTTGATTTGGACAACTCATAATCCAGATTTGAAGTTCTTTTTCGTGTTCTTAGAACTGTTTACGAGAGGCAAGAATTCAAGAAATTTAAGAAGCATAAAAAAGAAAATAGTTCATTAAAAGATACAGCAATGAACCAAAATAAAGATATTGCTCTTCTTCTCTTCGAGCTAGAAGCTTAGTCTTGAACTATAAAGATTTTTGCACTCCACACGACTTTGCGTATGAAATTTGAGATTTTTTCCTTCAGATTGAACAATTGGAGCAAGAGGTAGCTGATCTGAAACAAGCCCTTGCTGACAAGAAAGAACAGGAAGCTGCCATGCTTGAGGTCAACATTCCTAATATTTTTCTCTCACAAGTTCATATTCACTCGGCATCTGCTTCTTGAAAAATGCTCTATACTTATGCTGTAAGGAGACATTTAATTTAAAGACTATTCGTTGTTTCATAGATCATGATGCGGGTAGAGCAAGAACAGAGGATAACCGAAGAAGCTCGTAGAATTGCCGAGCAAGATGCAGCTGCTCAAAGATATGCAGTAACTGTACTTCAGGTTTCCTCTCTTCTATTTTCTAGCTTTTTGCTCAGACATTTTCTCTACCATCTTCCTGTTGAGCTGCTATTAAAACACAGCTTCTCATTGAGAATGCTGCGACTTCCATTGGGGAAGTGATTTCGTCGCATATATGTAAAGTTATTTTTCACTTATTATATTAATGTGTTTTATATGTGACGTGAAAACACTAATATATGTATAGGAAAAATATGAGAGTACTATGGTTTCAATGACTCAGATGGAGCAAAGGATGGTTATGGCTGAATCCATGTTGGAAGCTACCATAAATTATGAATCTGGCCAAGCTAAAGCACTTTCTTCTCCTCGGTAACTGAAAAAGATTTCGCCATTTTCTTTCTCTTTCTACAAAATATTTGTGCTTCTACGAAATGATTAAACTGGTAAACCCATATTAAAACTCCAGCGTTTGAAATCTCGCTTATGATAATTTTTTTTACTATAATATGGATCTAAAAGCTTATTTACCTATCAGGAAAACTTCCATTGCTAGTATAGTACTCCCTAAATCTCCAAATTTTATTACTTTCTTTGTGTTTTCTAACATTGTTTTTGTGTACTTTGCTGCATTTTCCATATATGCAACTTGCAGGTCGGAGCGTAACCAAAGTTCCTCCGCATCAGAAGGCCTCAAAAGAAGGATTGGTTTATTGAAATTTGGCCTCGGTTGGCGCGACAGAAATAAGGTAACCGCTTTTACACGCATCCTCCATTTCAAATTACATTCCTCCTCCATTTTTTAATGTTGTTTTACATGGAAATGCATATAATCCCAAGTTCTGATTCTTTAACTGTTAGAACAATTTCTTATTTGCACAAAAAATTTACATTCCACAGGGCAAAACAGATGAGGTTGAAGAAGGTATATCCAGTAATAATGAAGGAAAAGATCCAAATACATAGCAGCAGGCAAAAATAAAGCAAACAAAGACCAGAAGAATATGCAATAGAAACTAAACTCAGTAATTTTTCATTTTTCTGTAATTATCACTTCATATTAGTGTGCTGTTATTCTGTACATTGAATTGAGAAAAATTAACCCCACATATTGCAAATTTATTTATTGTCAAAATTTATTGCCTAATGTAAATAAAGATTTTGAAATATATAATTAGGGAGTAATGTTTCGTCCCTGAGATTTGGTTAATATAACGATTTAATCATCGGATTTTGACAAATTAATTCTTTCGTCCCTACAATTGAGCTCTTATAATGACTTAGTACTTCCGGCCAATTTTAAGGTATATTTTGGGTACATCCATTGATAATATTACTATTTTGTCTCTGAGTTTTGATTAATATTATTATTGTCCCTCATATGTGGTTAATTTTATTCAAAATTGGACAATGACCAGATAGGCGGATGGATGGAGCGAAATGGTAAGAAAAAAAATGAGCAACTAAATAATAATATTGGTCAAATCTTAAGGATTAAATTGTAATATATATATATATATATATATATATATATATATATATATATAAACTTTTCTACAATGTTGCATTAACTCGAAGACAATGGGAGAAAATTTTTTGTCTTTTTCATACAAAAAACAATAAGTAAAATGTAACTTTAGTATGAACTTGGAACTAATGGATGGAGCGAAATGGCAAGAAAAAAAATGAGCAACTAAATAATAATATTGGTCAAATCTCAAGGATTAAATTGTTATATATATATATATATAAACTTTTCTACAATGTTGCATTAACTTGAAGACAAGGGGAGAAAATTTTGTCTTTTTCATACAACAATAAGTAAAATGTAACTTTATTATGAACTTGGAACTAAACATCTTATCTTATTACACAAATTATCCAGTTATTGTTTTAAAAATGAAAAAATAATTGGATAACCTTTAAAGAAGTTAAAAAAATACAGAATAATGTATTAGTAAGAAAGCTGTAAACAGGTAGCAATAGGAGAAATCATCTTCCTCAGTCAACAGAAAACTTCTTCTACTGGTTTTTCACAGATCAAAACTGGTGATCAAGCAGCTTTTAGAACTTTTTAGCTTCAGCTGCCTGTGAATTCTTTTCTGTTGGCTTGAACAGAAAAAAAGCATTAAGATGGTTTTCTCTGATTTCTTAGAGAAATATGATCATGTGTTACTTATTTCTACCAGCAGGAGCCTGAGAATTGTTTTCAGAAGCTACTGAACTTGTGCTTCTCAGAGGCATTTCATGGTTATGTTTCCCCTCGTATGTCGTAATAAAAGCTCCAGGATCATCTGATACTCTCTCCACATACTTGCGAACGTTGCATTTCAGCCCGGTACATCTATAATAACTTCTGCAGAATGAATCAAAATATGCTGTCAGGAAGTTTTTAAGAAAAGACAGAAAGCCGCATTCTCATTAGTATTTTCAACTTTTAACCCCAAAAGTTCGTTCCTTTTTAAAAGGGTTTGCTCAAGAGATAATATTAAATCTTGAAGATGAGTAAAAGAAGAACTAATCTCAACCTGGGATAAGGATTTCCTTTCACAACTTTCTGCCCATATTTTCGCCAGCGAAAACCATCACCCACTATCTCAGTTTCTGTAGAATTTGGTACCAATGGACGAGGCTCGACCACACCTTCCCCAGAAAAGCCTGCTTCATTTGATTGATTATCATTTTTCCTGAAACAATAATAATGAAAAATTATCACTTCAAAATGCTCATAATTCCCCATTTAAACTAGAGAATGCTAATAATATTAACCCTTGCCTCCTTTTAGTTTTGGGTTCATAATCATCTCTTTCCAAACCTCTGCTTCCATCATCACATTCCCCGCTAAGACCACAGGAATTATCAGGAGTTATAACACCAACATTATTGGATAATGGAACTGTAGCCTGATAAGCTGACTGATTTTCAACTCTACCTTCAGAACTTTCATTGAACTGAATATTCCATAATGGGTTAATAACATCTTGCATACCGGGCAAGCTACGTTTAGCAAGCTGAGGCTTTGAATGATTGTGTTCGCCTCTATACACAATTTCTGCAATCTGTCCATCTAATGACCTTTCTACCTTCTTCTTCACTGGACAATTTGGATGTGTGCATTTGTAGTAACTTCGCGGATACTCGCTTCCTTTTACTTGCTTTTGCCCATATTTTCTCCAATTATAGCCATCATAAGAAGGTCGATCCCCAATAGATGCAGCAGCAGACAAGGTTTTTGGATCCTCCTCCTGGTTCTGAGATAAGGGTTCTGTTGGAGCATGACATGGAATATTCTGCAGAATGTTTGATGTAATCTGGGGAGTAAGATTCTGCTTATCTTGGCTTGGATGTTGTACTCGAGCCTCCACTGATTCTAGTGTTTGTTGTTGATTACTAGCATTGAAGTTTCCCTAAAAAATCCCTTTAATTATTAGTTCTTTTTCTTCAAAAAACAAAGATTTGCAAAAAATTCAACATCAACAAACATATAGATTCAAAAGCACGTGGCCAGGTCTCAGTAGACCATTTACAGCAGCAGAAAGGGTGAAAAAAAAAACCTTCAATTATTAGTCTTTTCCCTCAAAAAGCAAAGATTTTGCAAAAAATTCGACATCAATAAGCATATAGATTCAAAAGAACATGACCAGTTCTCAGTAGACCATTTACAAGAGTAAAAAGGGTAAAACCAAGAACAGAAAGAAGAAAAAGAAGAATCAAGCAACTCAAGTTACAGAAAGTAAGAATTTGAATACTAACCATATTAGCCAAAAGAGAAACTTCTGTTTTTGACACAACCTTGGCCTGTGGTTTATAGATAACAGTAGGTTTAACATATCCTTTATCAGGTGAATCAGAAAGATCGGCCTGAAATTACGAAAAACTGCAAATTTCAGAGTGAATAACTCTCGAAATGAAAGAATAATCCAGACAAACAAAAGAGTATTCACCTGGGAAGAAACTGAACCAGCTGAAGAATGATTCATCATTGGCTTGAACCTTGCTGTCTTCGGTCTGATGGCAGCAATTGTGGTTTCAGAACATTCATTAGATGGAGAAACATTAATAGCACCTGCCAGAAGCTCGGAGAAAGACCGGAAATTAGAACATGTTGGCCTTGAAGCTACTGGTTTAGCTATAACTACCCTCTCTCCTTCCTTAATTTCCATTTTTTATAAAAAATTCCAGATTCCTGATTACATTCTGCGCCTGCCAAAGTATTTTGGCACCTTCATTTCTCCCAGTTTATAAATATGTAAAGTTGTAAAGAGAGGAAACGTAGTTGCAGAAAGAAGATCAATGGATGATAGAGAATTTCTCTTCTTCAAGTTAGTTTAAATTTAGCTTGTTCAACTTCAACCTGCATAATACAAGAATTATGTGAGTAAATCAACATATAATGAATGCTAAATTGATCAGTTTCAAAGAACATATCATACACGTAAAGTAGCATAAATTTGTTGAAGAATTTAGGTAACAATTTGGTAACCCAAAATATTTTTTTATACTGTTACAAAGAAAATCACACAACATAATCAAGATTACACTAAGGCGGGTGTTTGTTATAGCTTCTACTTTTCTGCTTTTAGTTTTTAAACAGCGCTTTAAAAACAGCGTATAAGCAGAAAAAAGCTCATACAAGTTGGTAAAGAAATAGCCTTTTAAAATGAAAAGTGCTTAAAAGCTACTTTTAAAAAATGTCACACACCCTCTAAATTTCGCCATGCCAAATGCTTAAGATGAGAATTTTGCTTTAAATTATACTCTCAAAATTGTAGCTCATGAGACCATAGAAACTCTTAAGAAGCAGACTTATAGAAACCATAGTAAAACTTGAACTACATTTGTTAAGGAAAAATGAGAAAGAAGCTAGAGAGAAGAAGAAGAAGAAGAAGAAGGTGATAAACAAACATTCAATCTGCAAAAACTCTCAATACTGCAAAAAAAAAAAAAAAAATTCTAAATTCTTGGCGAATTATAAATTAAAATGGAAATTCCCAAAAGGACATTTCCAAGATAACAAAGTTCACGGGCAAAAACAGACCTTCATCTTAATCTTAAAACCAGACATTTATGTCTCAATTTCAGTACAGAACAATTAACAAATGTTTTTTTTACAAAGATTTATATTTCTTCAACAGAAAAACACATAAAATCACCACCAAAAAATAGTCTTACAAGTTAATGGAAGAATTGGAAAAAAAAAAATTTACCAAGATTCTCAAGAAAATTCCAGTTTTCTCTCATGATATGAAAAGCTAATAGAAAACATTAAAACCCTATAAACCCTAACATATATAAATCTAAAATTCAAACCCATGAAACAAATTAAAAAAGAAAATATAATAATAATAATAATAATAATAATAAGCATAAAAGAAAGGTAAGGTAAAAGAGAAAATGGGTACTAACCAAAATCTCAGTTGAGGACTCATGTGGTTGCAGAAGAGCTCATTAACATTGAAAACAAGCCTGCATTGCAGAAGCATCAACAGCTTAATAAAGAAATATAGATTATAAATATGTAAAGAATTAAAAAGGTAACAAATTCTGTAACTTGACCTTGAAATTGGAGAAAAGAGATGAACAAGCACTAGTGCATACAAAGTTTTCCCATTTACAACAATGTAAAGACTAACAACTTTCTCTTCTTTATTTTCTTTTCCTTTTTGTCTTCCTTTTCTGGACTGATTTTTCAAGTTCATAGAAAACCCATTTGGAAAAACTATTTTTTAGTATATTATATTGCTGTACATTAAAAATATATCAGAGATAGAGAGAGATTGGTTCTTCAAAAGATAAGAGCTTTACCTCCTAAGGCAAAGAAAATTTGCAGAAAATAAAATACAAATCCCAACAAAAATGTCTTTTTTTTCAAGGAAAACTGTTTCATAAATTTAAGAAAAGTACCCAAATGATATAATAATGAAATTAAAAAAAAATAAAAATGGAATTGTAGTTTAAGAAAAGTACCCAAATGATATAATAATGAAATTAAAAAAAAATAAAAATGGAATTGTAGTGGGCAAATAGAAGAAGAAGATGGGATAGTTCAGCCTGTTTGGTTGCAGAGAAAGAAAGAAGAAAAAAAAGACTAGTGATGTGAATGTACGGCCAACTAACTGTCTGTCCTGCCCATTATTTAATTTGACTCTCTGTTTAATTAATGAAAATAATTAAAATATATATTTTAAAAAATAAATTAAAATTTTTGCTTCTCCTTTTTTTATTCTTGGTAGAACAAATAAACCATAAATGAACTATTGAATTCTTGACATGACTTGTACTTTTCCCCTATAATATATATATATATATTTTTTTTTTTTTTGGAGATGTTGGATTTTGGGCACACTGTTCAAGATATGAAGAATGATTGAACTTTGAACCGAATTATTAACATCCATGGAACGGCTATTCGGACTTGTTTACAGTTCGAAAGGTTGTTCCGACGACTTAGCTCCTCTGTTCTGGCAGTTCCAGCATGGTTAAAATCCGTAGCAGAATTACAGTTGAGATGGTTCATAGTTTAAAAAAGTATTAAACATTAAATTGCCTTCTAAGGGCACAGTTCGATTCCAGTTCCTAATGGTTTAGTTTTTTAGAGGAGCCAATTCGAACTGTTCATGACCACAATTTGGTTCAGTTCTAGGTTGTGACCAAAGAGTTCATGACTACAATTTCATTCATATCTAGACTGTGAATTGACAATTAACTCTTAAACAATGATCGAACTTTGAACCGAATCACAGTCGCACGGTTTACTGCAGTTTTTACGAAACCAGCTATTAGGAGTAGGTTGATTGCTTAAAAGGTGCATTGGCGATTTTAGCACAATTCATGCGGCTCCAACATGGTTAGAGTCGACGATTCCAATACGGTAACAATTGGAGATTGTTCATAGTTAAGAAAACATTAAACTTTGAACCAGACCCAAGAGACACAATTGAATTCCAATTCCTGATGATTTTAGTTTTTTGGAAGAGCAAGTTGAAGTAGGACAATTCAAACCATTTGAAATGGTTTTTTATCCGCTCTAATTTTTAACCATCGCTAAATTACATGCATTTATTATATATAATTATCCTCGATAAAATATAAAGTGCATTTTTTTTATTATTCATACTTTTCCCTATTATATAAGTATATTTATACTTAATATTTAGAAATTGACAGAAAAATGTATCATAACTCTCAAGGAAATTTTAATAATTGGCATCTTATAATTAATACAATAAAAAAAATATATAGAATTAGTTAAGAAATGTGACTTGGAAAGTTAGTTGAGGCAAATGAAGACACGTGCCCAAACCTGAACTTCTTCTGCCATGACTGGTAGTTGTAAATTTATTATTATGTTATGCTTATGCGTCACACGTGCCATTTAATTTCCCAACTTCTTATTCCTTTCTTCCTATTTCTCATTTTAACTCAATAATGGAAAAACCCAACATTATATCATATGACTCAGTCAGAGATGTGAAAAACAATTCTCCTGAGTCCAAAATTGATTTGATTTTAATGAAATGTGCTTGTCTATTTTATTGCTTATCACATTTGTTTGGAAAGTCATTAGACCCCGATGAATTTAATTTGAGTGGTATAAAATCCTTTTTCAACTAGACATAACAACGATTCAGTTCAATTTGATTTGGGACCGTGAAAGACATTTTACTATTCATAAAACTATTGAACTTTGAATTGAAAGTAGTGGTACTATAGTTCATAAACCTGCTATTCAGAGCCAGTTCACCGATCAAAAGGCGATTATGTTTGTGGAGTTTCGACAATTTGGCCCCTTAGCTCAATTGGCGGTTTTGGTATAGTTACGACCGGTGGTTAAAGCAATTCGGACATAGTTACTGCTCGAGATGGTTCACAATTGAATAAAATGTTAAATTTTGAACTGGTTTTTATAGACACAATTTGAAACATATTCATAGTGGCTCGAGTTTTTTAAGGGACCAATTCCGGTTCGACCCTTGGTGACCTCTATTTTTTACTAATCCTGAAATCTCGCTAGATAAGTGTGACATTTTTTTAAATATTGAGTAGCATAATGAATTTTATTAAAAATATAATGTATAAATAATAAATTATTACTATGTGATCTTTTCAACTTGAAAGATAGTATTAGTTAAAAACATAGATTTTATTTGAAAATTGTAGTATTTCTTTTACTCGAATTTAATTTTAAGTGAAAATATAAATTATAATATATTATATAAAATTAATTTTTACTAAATACTAAAGGTGGCTCTCAAAAATATGATCCAATGTTGTGCAATTTGAATCCTTTTCTCTGGTCCAGTCCATGATATAAGAAAAGCTGCAACTCAATACCAAAATAATAGTAAATGTTTTGTTCATGTCAGCTGTAAAAGAACATAAAAGACAATATAATTTAATTCTTTCTTTGTCAATATATTGTATGAGATAGATGCTTCATATCCCAAATCATTCTCACTGATTTAAGCTATTTTAACTCTTTCTTTGTCAATGTATTTGCTATTGAATGAAATACAGAATTCAATTCATATAGTTTTATATATTTTATTTAAACTAAGTACTAGCTGTCATCGCAATGGATTCGATTCGAGGCAAAAGCTGTTACTATATGGTTTAAAACATCGACCTACTAAAATTAAAGTCCTGAGTTCGGCTCTCGTTCCATCCCCCTCCTCCCAATTTCCCATCCCATATACCCATTTTAAAATGAAAATCTTACAATGAATTCAAACCACAAATAATAGAAACAAAAGTAGCTTGTTAACTGTAGAGTCACATTCTTTTGAAATGACTGAATTTTTTTTTGAAATGACTGATTTTCCAAAATAGCAAACAAACAAAACAACATCCCATCAATGTCTAAGTTTCAAAAGTGGTAAATTAGTCTAAACCAAACATGATTCTACCAATGTCACATACTGTATTTGAATCACTTACCATTTATTGGATCATTCATTCATCCCACCCAATTATTGAGTTTTTGGCTTATTCCAGCTAGAGGTGGCTAGGAACTGGCCAAAATGTGGATTCATAATTATTTTAAACCTGAACTATAATCGAACTGTGCCCGTAGGTGCCAGTTCAAGGTTCGAGATTTTTATGAACCATAACTGTCCCAGTTCGAAACCATCACCACCGAGAGGTTGAACCGCCGAAACTAACTGTGAACTGAGAACCGAAACTGGAATCAGTCGTGGGTCGAACCATTTTTGAATCATGAACTGTTGTGAATCATAATGCCACAGTTTTGTTCAAAGGTTCACCACTTTCATGAACCATGAATTGCCTGTTCATGGCCCCCCCAAACTGAACAGTTGCCACTATTTCCAGCTACATATGATATTTTCAGCGCGCGACACATCTGCTTGCTTGCATTTCTTAACTTTTATAGATATATCAGAGTTTCAATAATCAAATTGAATACAATTTGTTGTGTTTTCGTAATTTGTAATATGCTTCCGCATAAGCTTTCTAGATCATTTTTAGATATAATTTTTATGACTATTGATCCTAATGATGAATTGTCTATGTTTAAAAAAAATGCAAGGCTCAAAAATTACAATATGAGATCAGATAAATAAATTTATCATAAACAAATTAGTGTAATATAACATTAACTAACCCGAAATCTAATTGCGATGATAAATAGCTGCTTCAAGAAGAAAGTTAACAAGTCACTATGATCAACAAAAGAACAAGAACACATTGTCTTCAGTTTCCTCATTTTCACAAACAAATCCACAGTTCAATAAAAGTTAGAGATACACGAAATGTAAATGTGAATTTATTGCGAAAGGAAAGCCTCTTCAAGATTGAGCACTTGCCTTTGAAAGTTCTCAGTTGGAAAAGTCCCAATCAACAAATAGTAGTATTCAGCAATCATAGTTTACATCAATAGTATATATTTCATGTTGTATGTTCTCCTTCTATCTAACCATGTCAAACCACCTACCGCCTTCATAATATGATACCTTTTCATTCGTTTTTTTGCCATGTTTAAACAAGAAAGGCTGATTAATTAGTTCTCTGCTGGTCCGCTTGTGCTTTCATTCGGTGTCTGACGAACAAATTGTCCCCGTACACGTGGTCTTTGCTCAGCTAATCTCTTCCTGCTTTGATACCGAACCTAAAACATCAAAACATTCTGTTTAACAAACTTTCCAAAAATAAATGGGACAAATGAAACAAGATACCAAGACTTGTAAGGTATAAGCTGGCCAAGTTACTTGGTTAGTACTAACTTTTTAACATCGGTAAACCAAAGCTCAACTAAGTTCAGTCAGATCCATTTTCTCATCACGGGTTCTAGCCTCCACCCATTCTATCAAACCTCGGTAAGCCAAAGCTCAACTAAGTTCAGTCAGATCCATTTTCTCATCACGGGTTCTAGCCTCCGCCCATTCTATCAAACCTCTACCCAATTTCTTAAATTTAAATAATTTTAAGTGCCACGCAGGGTTTAAACAGAGTAGAGCAGGACATTCAGTTTGGTAACTTTTGAATATCAAACCTAAAACATCAGAAGATTTTCTAAACATTCAACAAATAACAAATAAAAGGGAGAAAAATGAAACAAGGCACCAAGGTTTTATTACCAAACATGGCTTAACAGAGCAAGACATGTTCGGTCTGGTAACTGTTAAATATTATAGCTAAAACATCAGAAAATTCTTTTTCTTTTACAAACGTTAATACCAAGTAGAAAAAGGAACAATGATAAAACATATGAAGCTTTTATGTTGAAGTGCTACACACAGCTTAACAGAAAGGATATATTCAGCTAACTGTTAAATATCTCTGTGCTTGAAATGGGAAATATCTCTGTGCTTGAAATGGGAAATCTTGCCAGCTGACCTAACAAAAAATGCAATCTGGACCGCTATTCTATAAATAGAAAACAAACAAAGTGATTTTCATATTACATAAAAGGAAGAGAGAAATATCAATTTGGTGTCCTAACGTTTCAAAATTTCTGATTATGTTTTTTAACTTTAAACAGAGAAGTTAACTATAAAATGCTGCAACCACAAAAATTTGTTCAAACAAGTGTTTTCAATCAACTAAAAGATCTCATAATAACACTCGCATGAAAATCACATGATTTGCAGGGTAAAAAAAGACTGAATTGCCCATTCTTCTCTGCAGCTCTATTGATTTCTCTCTCAACAAAACTCATCTCCCTCTCTCAATTGACCAAAACCACATCACAAATCAAGCTTTTATGTTCCACATCATGAAACCTATGCATTCAGGTTTCTAAGTCATTTCCTGTTCAACTGACTTGAAATTCAATGTAAACTCGGTGATTATGGAATCTATCAGAGTAGAAGCCGCTCTACTGCCCCAACCCAACTGAAGATAACGATGAAGAATTTAAGATGCATTACGATACATTAGCATTGAGACTCCTTGTCCCGTCATTTAAGTTATTGGATAATTTATCAGGAGAAGAGGTTCAATTGCAAATAAAATTTGAAAAATAATCAAATGGATGCACATATATCAAAAGGCAAGAAACTAAAATATGCTGATTCCAATGATGAGCTTATTGAGGCCTAGTTTATGAATCAAGGCTTCATTTTCGACTGATTTATTTTCCTATCTAATTATGATTTTGTAATTTCTGGGATAGCATGCACTAGAAAATGCAATCTCCATTTGCTTTCCTCATATCTCGTTATGTTTTCATTTAGGGTAATTAGGTTGTAGTAGATTTAAGCTGTTAGATTTCTTCCATGGCTTTGCACGTGAGAAGGAAAATGGATGGAAAAGAAAATGGGAGCTGGGCTAAATTGTCTTTTTTGCTTAAATGTTGCACGTTATAATTACAGGTAATTAATCCAAGTCATTTTTAATAAAGCCATGTCAGTACTACAAACAAAGCATAAAGCAGGCCCAAAGCATCCTATTCAGCTTTCAGGCATACTGGCCAAGAGTTCAAAACAACTTTTAATAGATCAAACTTTTGTAATTCAAACACATGGTTGAAAGAAGAAGTATTTTAGACACCAAAATAGGAACTTCAAAAATTTCCGAAGCCAAATTTACAATTATCCCTAAAACAAAGACTTTCTGAGTTCTAATTGACATGAGGAATTGTGCAACCTGAAAGATGGCACAGAACCAAAGTCAGAGAAGATTGAAAATTGAAATTGACTAATGCCAATGATAAGAACCTTGCAAACTTGGTTGCAGGTTTAAAGCCCAGAAACAGCAACTTCATGAAGAAGAATTGAAGGACAGCACTTTCTCTAATGTTTCAATGCCAGGACCATGCTTTAATTATAACAATTTAATAGCTCCTTGAAAAAGAAAACCATTTGCTTAGGACACTAACAGAGAAATGTCATATGCATGCAACTTTAAAATCATGTTGAGTGAACAAATGAACATATAATTCCTATTCATTGAAAGCTATAAAAATTGGAACAGTGGGTCGATGACGTAAACATCAAAGACCCTTTTCTCCAAGGTTCACACTGAACATGTACAAAGAGCTGATTGCTGTCACAAATTATTTCCTCAAGTACCAGAAAAGAGAGAATTTGAATTGAGATGAGTGCAGAGTCTATTCTATAAGGACCAGTTTGGTATTGCTGTTCCCAGTAGCAACTTTTGAGCCTACCATATGCAATTACAATAGCAACGCCAAACTAAGCTTAGAGCTGTCGTTTTGATATTTATTTCAGCAATTAATGCAAGCATTTTGGAAGCACAGCAATTAACCTGTATGCATTCCAGCCTTAATTGCGAAGATTTTAAATTAAAGTATTAACATAGAAATTCACTCAAGTCTAATTTTACCTTGAAAAAGATGAAATATTATACATCCAATGATGCATGACCAGCAGGATACTATTCAACAGAAATGCATACAGCAATTTAAATTGTGAATACGAAAGTCATAATCAACTTATAGCAACAATGTACCAGCTACCACCTAAATGCCAAATAAGTACATGCGCATTAATAAATTTACGAAGCACAAAAGGAAAAAGCAGCGAACGTTAAAGATAGCAGACCATCTTATATTGAAGAATGGAAAAGAAAATAGTAGAAGCTTGATTTTTCAATAGCATATGTAGTTAGTGAAGTTCTTTTGGACCAAAGACAAGGGACGAAGTACAGACAAGGGACGAAGTATAGAACACCATTCCATAAACAGGACACTCAGAAGGCAGAACACCATAGGGAAACAAGTAAAAGGAAAGAATGGCTTGAAATAGTAATTTAAAATATCTACTAAAATGAAATCAATTTTATGATTACCTTTTTCCTGAAGCATCTCTCCTTCCTCTTCTGCCGAAATTTGGTCAAGGCAGCTTCTCTTTGAGAAAACTTGTTTTGATCCACTCTATTACCACCACCACTCCCACTCCCACTACCATCACCACTTCCAGTTTTTACAGCAATCCTATTATCACTTTCTAAGTTAGTCCCTCCAGCATTTACTGCAGTGCTGCTCCCATTTTGACCATTGCTCCCATGGTTACTACCTGAAGCACTTCCATTGACACTGTAATTGCCGCCATTACCTTCAACAGGCCCACCCAACATATTGGATGACCCACAATGTGGAACAGCAGCAGACATTTTCTTCAATGATGAATCACCATGATCAGGTGATGTCAGAGGCTGCGATTGCATGTTATGTAGATGGTGGTGATGGTGATCACAGTGGTTAGTAAGACGCTGAATTTGTTGTTCCTGAATGGTGCTTCTTGATTGAGACAGCTTCATTGTACTAGCAGCATCATCAACCTTCTCTGATAATCTCTGCTGAGGAGCACATAGTTGATCACCTTTCATAGGCCGGAAACTAGATGGTGGGTGCAAATGTTTCATTGACGAGGACCCTGCTGACTTATTTTTCAAGATTGCTGATTCAGGGAAGGTGTGATTTGTGGTGGAGCCCATATCGAGGTTATTGCTACCAACATTTGAGCATTGATTAGGATGATCACCATTTGAATGACAATGTAGATCACAAACTGATCCTTTTCTAGTGACATCCAAACTAGAATCATGTGGAGAGCCACTTTTCATGTTTGCACCAGGAGCCCTTTTTGCATTTGACGCTGCATTATACCTGCAACCAGAAAGCAAATATAGATCCCGCAAATATAAGCTAATTAGTATCTATAATTTGAGGCTAGAAACTAAAATAAGTCCTAATGCTTCTGATACCTAGAAAAAGCTGAGGAGTCTGAGCGTCTTAAGACATTGCGATCTTCCTGAACTGCTATCCCAACATCCTTAACTCCTCTAAGTCTTTTTAAACTAAGTTCGAGGGGTGGTGTCTCTTTTGCATCACTAGTGAATTTATTTTTCGTATCTAAGATCCTGGAATGTTTTGCAGCCTCAAACTCGGTGCCGTCTAAATGGAGATCAGTAGTCTTCGTGGGGAAAGTCAGACTGACAGTTTCATGTTTTAATTTTCTTGGACTCTCACTGTTAAGATCCAGCTGTGCTTTATCAATTTGCTCCTTGAATTTACCTGATCCCCTCTCAAGCAGATTCTTTTGTTTTACACCTGTCAATTTTATTGGATCATCAGCTTGGTACTCAAGTTGTGAATCTAGATTTCCTGGCACAACTTTCTCTGGTTCTTTACCAATTGCGTTACCTGAAATATCAAAAAGAAAAAGGATCACCTTGTGTCATATATGAGAATAAGAACCTGAATAACTAAAACCAAATCTGAACAAGTAGCTCATACAAGGCAATAGGGTACAGATTATCTTACATACCGAATTGTTCATCCTTTTCTTCGAGCTCTTTTGCAGTCATTACTGGAGCCTGTTTATTCCCTGATATTTCTGCATTTGAGTGTATAACTTGAGCACAGGTGCTATCAGGACATTCAGCAACTTGATCCCATGGAGACATTGACCGTGGACTGTCAACCTCTACAGCTTGTTTTGTCCAAGAGCTCTACAAATGATCATGCAATCAACAACCAATGAGTACCTCTAAAAAATTGCAATGCATAAATTTTCATAAAGTTATAGAAACTTTGATACGAAAGTGAAATTGGCATGATGTCATAAATCTTAGTTTATAGATAAACTACTTTACATCATTCTTCTTAGTATTGCTTCTATTTGTTTGCATGCATTTTTCCACGCATGCACATCCATACAAAACTTGTCCCAATCACAGAAAAGACATAACAATCCTCTAAAGAAGGAAAGCATCCATGACACTAGCGCATTCACTTCATCCAGAATACTACATCATAAGAGCACAACCACGTAAGTTTTCCAACATGCTATGACCTAACTTAGGTGTATTTTTCAGAACAAAAGCTCCATAGATTGAACTGGGTGGGACTTGATCTATTTTATTTCAGAAGAGCCAACAGCCATCAAAAGAAATGTTTTAAATCTTACACTTGATCTTGTGGGAAACAAATTAGAATAAGCAAAACAGTTCACCCACAGCTGCAATATTATCTCCCTAATATATTGAGCTACCAATTAAATAAAATTAATCAACAAAATTTTTCATGTAGTATTGAAGAATACAAACCAATGACTTCCCATTCAAAAACTGAAATGTGACACTGGTGCATCAGAAGGATACATGGTGTAAATGACTTTCCAAGGGAAACTTCACAAGCAGCTCCTCTCACATTTGACAATCACTCGAACGGATATGTGGCTTTGTTTATTAAAATTTTCAGAAAAAGTTAATCATACTATCAACTGAATAAGAAACCTTTAAAATGCTATACACTAGTTTTATTTATCAAATATTGGTGAAAAAAGGTGTATTCTTGTTATATTATTCAGATTCAACAACAATGGCAAGTTGACAACAATGGAAGAATGATATCCTAAAAAGAGGTTAAAGGGTACAAGCCATCCAGCTCTTTAAATGTGTGAAACTCAGAATAAAAGCAACAAAGAAGAGGTTGAAATCGAATAGATAAAAGAAATTTGCAGAGTAATTGCAACTATGGCACTGACAGATTGAAATTTTATTGTGTTATAAAGCCAAGAAAATATTTCCTGGTTATCTGGCCAAATGCAACATAGAAATAAAATATTGATTATAAATATGGTACTGCTAATAAAGGACTGATCCTACCTGCGTGCCACTCCCATTATCACTTCCATCCCCAACAATTAAGCCAATGCTTCCAGTATCATCTTCATCATTGCTTCCAGAGTTGTCAGACTTTTCAACACTTTTTGATTTTACAGATTTTTGAGTCTGAGTACCACTTTCACTTCCGCTACCACTAGACTGAGGAAAATATGAAAAAATGATCACTAAGCATAGAAAGAAACTAAAATAAATGAATAAATAAATAATGCGATCCTAAAGGAAAGAAATGTATCAAAGCATTATTCATAATCTGGTTCATGAAGGATAGCAGTTCCAAAACAATATTGGCGATTACTCCAGTATCACAAAAGGGTGATCTAAGAAGTGAAGTAAGCAGGCTTAATGGTTTCCATACGCCTTCAGAAAATCCAAAGAAGGAAAAAGCAGCTGGAAACTCCATAAAGACCTAAATTGTGCTCCAGGGTAAGGATTTGAAAATCTGAGGTGGAAAATTCCAGCTACTCACACTATGGCATCTTCTCCAAACATGCTGCCAAAGGTTCTTAAGTTCGTTCTTTCGTATAGGCTTCACTAAAAAATCAACAGCACCTTTTGACAAACACTTAAAGACTAAGCCCATCGAATCATGAGATGACATCACTGCACAAAGATCTCATCAGAAAAAAGTGGTCAAAAGTATCTATTCAAGAGGAAGTCAGAACAAAATAATGAGGTTCCAATGCCACAACTAATTAAAGGATTCAAAACCGACACTTACTGATGACAGGAACATTTTTGCGTGTTTTATGGCTCATAATCTTGCACAAAAGACCAATGCCAGTTCCGCAGGGCATGACCACCTCAGTCAAGACAATGTCAATGTGGTTAGTCAAATCTTCTAGTATCTTCCATGCTTGTATCCCGTTTGCTGCTTCAATAACTGACACAGTGATATGAACAGTAAGAAAGAACTGTAATATTGGAAAAAAAAAATTAAAACCTGGAATCAATATACTTATATTTTATAAGTGGATATGTCAAAAGTGCATAGCATTACCAACTAGGAAAAAATGGACTTGAAGAAAGTTGACATATCAACTAACAGAGTCAGCTTTAATGCAGTCAATCTATCTCTAGTGTTCTCTCATTATCTCTTTAGAACTAATAAGCTGGACATTCAGGCTTTGCAAGTGACCTAGGATATCCTAAATGTAATCCAGCCACAGTTAGACGAAATGAATAAAGAATTTGGAAAAATATGGCAACTGTATTATATCCACATGATGTGCTTGCACATTCACTATTGCAAAAGTCATATTTGCTACAAGTTTGTTGGTTTTGTTGCACAGTCCAATTCAGTAAATTAGGCCCAAGTTGCAGACATCTTCAAATGCTTTTCAGTGACTTCTAATTTGAGAGGTTGATTTTTGCAAGCTGAATCGAAAGAAAAAGAAGAAGATTCCCTTTGCAATGCAAGATACTTTTTGGAACATGGAAGCTATTGATTAAATAGAGTTCATATTTTGTATGCAAACCTCAACAAAGTAAATGTATTATCCTAAGTCTTCAGTTCATTTCAAAAGTATAATCGGGCATAAAACTTATTTGGGTCATAGTATTTTGTCACTTATCTACAGTTACTTCATATGGACTTTGGAAAAGTCAGTTATATAGCACTTTTGCCTGTGAGATATTGCCATCCAGACACAGTAGCAAGATTGTATTCACATACATCATAATACTATAGCTCTCAGACCTAAATTTCAACTTACATGGAAGGAAGATGCTAACTACCTTCCATGGTAGATTCTGGCTACATATCTGTATGAGAAAGGTAACCTTAGCACAAATTTGGAACTTCTGAAAACTTCATTGATGTGACATTTTGTCCGACATATTGGGAAAAAGGATTCAAAATTTTCATTCCCTTGTGCAAGATTTAGTGATTTACTGCCGTAGCCACTCCACCACTGAATACAGGCTCTAGAATATTCGTTATTGTTGATCAACTCTTACAGGAGCTAGATCAATTTTTTGGAGGATCATACTCTTATAGTTATAGTGTGTATGAGTATGAGTAATCTCAGACAATCCAGTAGTCTCCGGATGCACTCATGCCATAAAAAGGATCACAAAACTACATCAAAAGTAAATAAGAGAGAAGTCATTCAATGTCCTATTCTAAATGCTAGATTCCGATTTATAGGACAATTAACCAAATGGATGGTATGTTTAGTAGCTGTATATTTTCAAAAGGAACTAGTAAAAATAAGGTTTAAGGAAAATTCATCAACTTATATATTGCACTAGGTTTGGGATAACCAATAAAAGAAAAAATAGTGTATAAGAACTGGCTTTAAAATCAATTGGAATTGAAGAATTTGTTTCTGAGGCTTCTTGCTTGATCATGTGAAAATGGTTAAAGCTTAATTTGTCCATCAATATATAGCAAACACCCTAAGAGTAGGGTAAATTTGGGAAATGATTTGCCCCAATGAATTGATTATTAAATTAATACCATTCACTATATGCATATGGCAACCATCCTAAGATTTCTGGACTAGGGTATGAATCCTCTAACTGATAATCACTAGGCTGAAAAATCACATACAACTACTCAAACATAAAAGACCTCACCAAAACGCAATCAATTTCAACATTGGGAGCAATACACCATCATGCTTACCTCTGTATACCATACCAACTTTATAAAATATTGCATGTGATGTGTTAAACACAAAAAATAAAAAAACATACACAGAGATTGGGTAAGCAATGGAATCCAGAAATAAGCCACTGATCAATCAAGTCCATGCAAGAGATAAAAGCAAGTGTAATATTTGTGCAGGAGCAAGACATAAGGTTACTAAAAACTCAGTACTCAAATTTCATTTTTCATGATCACTATCAAGTATCAACTTAAAGCCCAGAAAGCATTCTCAATGACACAGACCGCTATACATACCTTCATAGCTGCAATTGCGAAGTAGGGCAGTGACAACATGGCGCGTAGAATCATCATTTTCCACCAGCAGGACCTTGAGGGATCTCAAATGGAGAAACCTCTCCCAGCAAACTGTAGTCCCTTGAGACTGCTGTGGCTGGGATAGTTGCAGCACGGCTGGTGGGGCCTGAGGGATCCCCACATGTCCAGTTGTTGTTACATTTCCAGTAATACCATTGACTTTCAAACCATCATCATCAGCAAACTTGTGCTTCTCGTTCACAATTCCATCCTTAACTTTCCTGCCCCCACTTCGCATTTGATGATTAAGTTCCGTCAAATCTTTGTTCCTGTTGCCATCATCGCTCATCTAAACTCTCCCTATCAATTATACTGAAAAGGCCTGAAAACACCAATAATAATAATAATGCATGCGCAATAGTTGAACAGTGAAAAAACCCTCTTCAAACTACAAAACAAATGGCACATAGCTTCCTCTTCCAGAATCCAACCTCTACACATTCCACACAGTGCAGGTGCAGCTCAACCAGAAACGAAAGAGCACATCATCATGCAGGCAGCAACTACTTGTAACAAAACCACCTCAGTTATGATCAATCTTGTTCAATCCTCTACAATTTTTCTCTATTATTTACCCTGTATAAAAAGCAGAGGATTGTATGAGGCTATGAGATTATCTCCAAGTGTATCTCAATCTAACCAGAAAAACAGCCAATATTTATTTAAAAATGGTCAACAAATTTTATTTAAAATCTTATAAACATCCACCAAATTTAAGCAGAAAGTAGTTGACCTTCTCTGCATACACACTATATTTTTACAAAGAACATATACAAACCCTAACCTCAAGCAAACATAGAATAGACAAATAATACACGAATCCATGTTTAAACTACAAGTCCAAAGATCTAAAGAATAGTGAAACAAGAATTAATTGCAGAATCTTCAACATACTGCATAATCACTCATTTCCAGCATTAAAAAACAATTATAGAAAAATAAACAAAAGAAACAAATCTATAGATATAATACCAAGAATTTAAACTACAAATGACGAAATTCTTCGATAGATTACCTAAATCAGAATATTAATCTCTTAAGCTCCACTAAACACCACTATCAAGCTCGATTAAGCATGATATAGCCAAAAAAAAATCTAATAATAAATAAAATTTCAATTTGAGAAGGAAAGGATTGGATTTATGTAGCAGTAAGAGCTAAGAAGTTTCGTCTTCTTCTTCTTCTCGGAGCCAACCGGACAGCCAGAAAAGCAAAAAAAATATCGGCGACCTGGAGGAGGAGGGAGGAGGTTAGATGAGTACAATACAAGGTTAATGAATGACGTGGACAAAACGAAGATGTGGAAGTGGAACGATATACACCTGCCACGTAGGATCAGATATTTACACGTAGGTTGTTTGTAGGGTGAGATGGAATTGCAGAGGTGGACAAAATCTAAAGCCGCGAGATTAACGTTTGTGTAGCATCTCTAGAGATCTTGCAGATCTGATGTGGAACACGTGGCACCGCATGAATTGGGTATTTTGATCGCTATCTTCACGGACGTTAAAATGTCCAGCAGCGGGCCTGCCAATAATTATATTGATTAGTTCGGGCCTTAAAGGTAAATGCATCTTTTTTATAAAAAAAAATGGATAAAAACTACATATTCTATAAACTTCTATTGTGACAAAAAATGTACTATAAATATTATTTTTTTACCTTGGAAACCACTTTCAACAAATAGTAATTATAAATAAATTTTTTGTGACCAAATATTATTATTATTATTATTAAATAAATAAATTTAATTTCAAAAATTCTTATATTAAATAAAAAATATATATACTACTTCTATTTTAAAATAATTGGAATTTTAGAATAAAATTTTATTTTTAAATAATTGAGACTTTTGGTACTTTTCATTAAATTAGAATAATTATGTCCTTTATTTTATAGTGGATATAATTCGTCTTTAGTGCATATGGTATCTATTTTTAATATTGAGTGAGTGTGAATTATTACTTTTTAGAGTAATATAATAAAAAAATTATAGAGAAAATAAGGATGAATAATAAAAATCTCGTTCTTCAGTATTATTGTTAAATATAATAATCCGTTAAATGGAATTAGTTTGAACTAACTCATCATCATTTTAAAAATAATAAATTCAATATCATTTTCAAAACATCAATTTCTCAAAATATTAAAGTTAAACGCAATGATCTCAATCCAATTAGGCACAAATTTGATGGAAAATATATAGTAAAATAATAAAATCATTAAAAGGAATATAAATTAATTATATTATCAAGTACAATAAAAAAATCAATGTAGGGTCGACGAGGGTCAATTTGGTCATTGTATTTGATTGGGTTATGATAAATGGACGGTGTTAAATATAACACCAATCAATCGTTCGAAACTTTGGAGGATTAGGTAAAAAACCGAAAAAATATCTTGTGGAATATTTGATTGAGTATTGGAAGGAACACGTTAACTTATAAAGAATCTTCTTTCTTTCTTGTATCGTGTGGACAAAAATGGCTTCTTCAACATACATAAATTTTCTCTCTATTTTATGTGGTTACTATATTACCATTTTTATTTCACCTTTTGCAATTTAAATGTTATATGCTGATGGGTCATTGATCAATTTTGTTTGAAAGGGACAAAAAGATAAACAATAGATTGTCAATTTTCAAAAGTTAAAACCGAACTTAACCGAGTGGTTCAGTTTGATTTGTAATGCTAGAAGTTTGGAAACCAATTTTCTTATAAAGAAAAAATGAGACTTCATAAATACATTTGCACAAGTGAGCAACATAGATTTCATCCTTCATCGTTTTTTTTTTCTGTAAAATGTTGAAGAAGAATTTAATTAGAAAATGAGAGTAATTTTGTTTATAAGGAAATGTATGGGTAACTACTATTTCAAATTTTTTCTTTATTCTGTTAGAATTCCACATCGGCTAAAAGTAAGGGATATAATGAATTTATAAGGCTGGATTTTCAGGTGAGTTAAGCTAAGATTCTTAACATGGTATCAGAGCATGCCTTACCGATACTGAGACGGTGGACCGTATTGATAAGGCATGCTCTGAGCCGATAGAGGATTTCTCAACTAGTTCAATTTTAACTAACTCCTCTTCCTGCAGAAGCAATTTTACCAACAAAATTTACTAAATAAAAAAATTCCTTTTAACGGACCCTTTGCATACGTACTGTCTTTTTTTTTTTCTTTTTTCTTCTAAATCTTGTTTCGCAGAAAGCGAACTCAATACTTCTATTAAGTCTGCATTCATGGGAAGCGGATTTGTTTTTCCCAAATCCTTATCAAGAGAAGATTTATAAATAGTTTGAAACCCACTGCCACTTTGCTAAAATGTTTTTAAAATAACACCACTCATGTCATAAATCCGCAAAACGAAGACCGGACACCTATAATTATGTTGCGTGTCTTTCCCTCAACCGTTCGATCAATAATCCCCATTTGAATTAAAAATATCGCATGATCAAATTTTTACGCGTTCAAAAGGTGCCACGTGTAACTCCCGCCATTCACAAAACAAAGAATATCCCAAAGCTGATCAGCTGCTGAGCGAGGCAACGCCAACGACAGACATGGCGGTTTCTCACTCCATTGCTTTCTCCCCAAAAATTCCTCAACTCAGCGTTACAACCTGTAGTATTAACTCTACGACATGTCGTAAGTCTTCGGTTCCTATGTTTCTCACTCCTCCGTCAATAAACCGAATTAATCCAACTCTCAACCGTCAAAATCGAATCGCCTGCTCCGCCATCTCTGAATCTTCTGGTAAGTGTGTTCTAATTATCCACATAATGCGTAATTAGTGATTCCTGAAGTTGATTATGTGTTTAATTTTTCCTCTTTTTTTTTGTGATTTGAATAGGAATCAAGCCTTCGGAATCGTTGAAGGACGCGAATTTATTGGATGCAGTGAAGGTTTTTGATTTGAATGGAAATGGAATTCCAATTTCCGATTTATGGAAAGATAGGAAAGCTGTTGTTGCATTTGCGCGCCATTTTGGGTAATTATAATCTTGCTTAATGGATAATTGATTACAGATTTTAAGTAAATCTTATCTTAATACCATCTTCTATTGGTTTTCAGATGTGTTCTTTGTAGGAAACGTGCTGATTATCTTGCTGCTAAGAAGGTATAATCATATATTATTTGAATCCAAGTTCTGTTTGATAAATTAGTAAACAGCAAAGCAAATTTACTTAATTAGAGATTAATAAGCTCTTATTGTTAATTACTTGTAATTAATGTAGTATTTTTTATGTATTTGATATAATTACTTTTGATATGTTAATATAGGATGTAATGGATGCCTCCGGTGTGGCACTTGTTCTAATTGGACCTGGCAGTGTTGATCAGGTTGGTATGATGAGAAGATTTATTGGGTACTTTATGCATAAATGTTTTAATAGTATTTGGAAGTAGGGATGAGAGTGAAACTGTTTGTGTTCATACTTGTCTTTAATTTGTGTTTGCATTTCCTGTTGCTAACTTGAGGAAGAATAATAGTATACAAATTTGGTTGTGCTTGTGTTCTATAAAATGTTTAATTTTCCAACTTAGATAAACAAATTAAACTTTTTGTTCCATACTTTATTGTGGATGGATAATGACTGGATTTTCTAGTCAATAGATTATTTGTTTATGCTTTATTCTATTTGAAACTCGTTGCAAATCTTAAATTGGGTGGATATGTTAGATAACCGTCATTAATCACTTGGTGCAGGCAAAAACATTCTTTGAGCAAACTAAATTCAAAGGAGGTATGTTTCTTGTGGAATTTGAAGTGGGTATTGTGTTATATGGTGGTGTACATTTAACTATTATCATGTGCTATCGACCAGAGCAAAACCGGGTTGAAGTTTCAAAAGGAATTCTTTATTTTGAATTACTGACAACATATTTTCTTGTTGTTTCAGAAGTTTATGCTGATCCTAGCCACTCATCGTATGAGGCATTGAATTTTGTTTCTGGAGTTTTAACCACATTTACTCCCAAAGTATGGAAGAAATTTTACATTCTTTATGTATATATGTAGTGGTTTCTTTTGCTCTTTTGGGTGATGTTGGTGGTTATAAATAGATGAGATGCTTGTGAAATTTTATGCCTTCACTGAGTTGAATCCATTTTGAAACGTGTAGGCAGGTCTTAAGATAATACAGTTGTACATGGAAGGTTATCGACAAGACTGGAAACTTTCATTCGAAAAGGATACCGTTTCCAGAGGTGGCTGGTATGTGGACAATGAATTGCAATCCTTGTTGAGATTTATGACAAGCCAAAATGTTTGTTCTTTTTATTTTATTTAGCTGTTCTTCTTTTTTGCCTTGTGGATTGGACACTTTCACTTGAAAATCACAGTTGTAGCTTTATTTGATATATATGTTGTGTAGAAGGTATTTCAATTGAATTTATACACAGGAAACAAGGTGGAATTATGGTTGCAGGTCCTGGTAAAACAAATATCTCGTACATTCACAAGGTTAGCCTTGATTATTTGTTGTCCTTTCCTCTCAAAATTATGATTATTACTGCTTTGAAAAACGAGTGTCTTGATCCATCAAGCTTAAAAATAAGTTGTAATCACATAGGGAGGATACTAGTATATGGTTTGAAGTTGGCATGTGAAGTCATGTTATGAGAAATGGCACAGAACACAAGAAGGGGGTATCTACCAAAATTGGTGCTTAGTAGCTTACTGCTTTTATATAGTATAAATTGCTTAAAAATAAGTTATAAACCGTTTACCAAAATTGGTGTTATGAAAATGGATATTTGAAGCCTGTAGTAATTTCCCTCGTAGAACCATGAGCTGAATTAAGTTATTTCTTAATTTTGTAGAGTCATGAATCAGAAGTATGAAATGTTAATGCTTTAGACCTCTTAGTATCCAAATTAAACTTTCAATTTGAATTTATTGTTCCATTATAGTGTACATTTCAAAGTACCTTCAATTTTGGTACATATTCAGATTCACTATTTGCCAGTATTATTCCATTACTGTAATTTGCTGCTATTATTATATTTGATCAGGACAAAGAAGCTGGAGATGATCCAGAAATTGATGAAATTTTGCAAGCCTGTTGCTCATGAAATCTTCTGCTATAATTATCGCATTTGAAGGTCTCCATACATAATACCTGGTTATTTCATTGCTGGTCGTTGGACGAGTTCCAAGATTAATCATTCACAGCAAAAATGAAACAAAGTTCAAAAAGATACCATTAATTGCAATCATGAGGTTCATTGAATTATATGTAAAAAAATTGTGGGTTAGTCCCAAAATTTCCACTATTTTTTTTTTTTTTCATAGGGGAATAGTAGTTCAGAGTTATGTGTATCACAAGCTAACACAATCAGGTTTATATGTTTTGCATTATGTATAGATTATAAATGTAAATGTAAAGTTAAAGGTATAATTTTTTTTCCCGTTGTATCTAGGATTGTTGAAATATTAGAATGTCATCTGAATATTATTCATAGACTCAGTCTGTTACTATCAATTGTAAGTAAATATTCTATATTTTCCTATGCATTACAATTTCAATGTATAGATATTTCATCTTGATGGTTTACCAAAAAAAAAGACTGAAAATTAGGTCAAATCTCAGATACCTGAGAGTAACTTAGACTAATTTTGCCTTGATAAATAAAATATGTAGTGTATGGTTCAGCTTTATTATTATTATTATTATTAGACTAGTACTAGTTTTATTAATTAATGTATTATTTATTTACCATTTAAATTTATTTATTTAGCGTAGTACAACCAAAGTTGAAGGTACTTTGAAATGTACATTACAATGAATTGAAATTGAAATCTTGATTGGGATCTAAAGAAATGTAAAGCATTATTATTCTTCCGTACTTTCAAATTACACTCTTCAAGAAACGAAACAGAGTAATTGAGTTGATGTATGTACGAGGCTAATTTCAACCTGCTTCAAATATTCATTTCTATAAAACCAATTTGATGGGTGTTGAAATCACTAAAAATAAAAACATAAACCAAGAAAAAAATTTATAAATAGGGTGAAAATGGTCAAACCCAATGAATTAATCTTGAAAATTAAAATAAGAACGGGGAATTTTGAAATTAAATACTAAAAACAGAAATTTAGCAGCAAAAATAAATAAAATTCGAAATCAAATAACGGATAAATCAATCAAAGGTAATCCTGCAATATGCTATGTAAAAGAACAAAAATCCTGCAGTATAGAATTTACATAAATTGATCATAAACTCAAAGATAACTTTTTAATTAAATATTGCAAACAAGTTATAGCCAAAGGAAACGTCCCCTAACCAATGTTCTTTCCTTATTATTACATTATTGAGATACAATCTAATAATGACCCTAATCAACAAATAACCATAAGTACAACGAATGATTTAATTTGCCAATTGTATTAAAAATTAGAAAGATATTGCCCTAATAAATAAAAATTATGATAATTCATTTAAATCATATTATACCTTCACTTAATATAACCCAAAAGTCTAGTCACAATCAAGTTATATCAATCACTACTTTCGACTAAACTATTACGGATTTAGCCTAATTGATTAGTAATGTAAATTCATATTAACAACGACCCTTATTAATTAATAGAAAGACACTAGGGATATATTCTTCCAATAAACCACAAAGATATAAATGCAATATAAATAAAAAATAATAATTAAACACATTAAGATCTCACAATTATAAAATATTCCAACCTTGGATTATCCCTTGACTGAATAGAAGAAATTAGCCACACATGGCCATGCAGAAAACATCTGCCCTTACAAAATGAAACTGAAATTCATCCCTATTCCTGGAGGCATCAAAATGCCTCCCTAAAACCTAAATTTCACTTAAATATTCATAAAAACAAGGCCAGTATTAATATAACAAAATTAGCCCAAAAATTAATATTCAAATCTCCCTCCTAGACTTTTAATTAAGCCTAACACATCAAATGAAGTCGTGGGCCAGCAGCCCAATTAAGTTCAACCCGCTTCGTTATTTTGCTCGTTAGTCTCGTGCTTAAGTAATTCCCGACAATATCAAAAAGGTCCGAGTATCTTCTAGCTTTTACTCCAATGCTCAAAAACTCCTTTAGCCATTTTTTTATCAAATACAACAGTTTCTAATCAAAATAAGAAAAATTAAATAAAATCTTATATTTAAAGGTAATAAACGTCAAATAAACTCAACACATCATTAGGGACAAAAAACATATTGTATTTGCAAACTATCACAATTTTAGTAAAGACTTGAACACTTATTTTTAAAGTAAACTTATTAAGCAATAAGCATCAATTTTGGTCTAAATGTGTTAATGTGCCACTTTCTATCTATAACAATAACATTACTTCACTCATCTAACCATACTTTATAAAAATTAGACCAATTTTGGTGAGATGTGTGAAGTAATATTATTGTCATAGATAGGAAGCAGCACGTAACACATTTAGGCCAAAATTGATGCTTATTGCTTAATAAGTTGCTTTAAAAATAAGTGGTCAACTTTTTACCAAAATTGGTTTTATGTAAATGGATATTTGAACCATGTTGAAATTGAATAATAACGTCTGCTGGAACACGCCTAATTGAGATTGAATAATGATGTATGTCTTTGAAAATTCTCAAACATGAATTCTGATTTTATAAATGCTTATTAAACTTAGTGAATTCCAATGACATAAAATTATTATGATTACTACTATATTTGCCTCTCATACGCCTAATTGAGATTGAATAATGATGTTTGTCTTTGAAAATTCTTAAAGCTGAATTCTGATTTTATATATGGTTGTTAAGCTTAGTGAATTGCAATGGCATGAAATTATTATGATTACTACCATGTTTGCCTCTCATCTCATAACTAGTGATCAGCCAAACACCTTTCTAAAATATGCATCTCTCATCTCGATCTTATTAGGATCATACTTTATCTCACACATGACGTAGAAGCCAAACGTATGTAGCAACTTGACGACTCACCTGTACTCTTGCAAATATATGTTTAAGTCAATGCTTTATCAGCTGCATCATCAAAAACAAACAACAAAATTGCCATGCCTCATAAATGATATCTTTATCGTGCAATACCTCTAGCTAGTGGGTGTGCCCCTATAGATTTTTCATACGCGCCATTGCTTTCCTGTACCTTTGCACGAGAATGTGCCTTGTTGTTTCAAATGTCTTGCATGCAAGGAACTCCCGAGTGAGTCGCTCAATCGTTTTCTCAGTAGCCCTCATCCTTTGAATGTTTTGCTCCTTAAATAAATAGAAACATAAGCAAAATACAATCATGTAAAAAATTGTAAAGCATTATTATTCTGTACTTCCAAATTATGCTTCTATTCAAGAAATGAAATGGAGTAATTGAGATGATAGATGTACGAGGGAAATTTCAACATGGTTCAAATATCCATTTCCACAAAACCAGTTTTGGTAAAGGGTTGACCACTTATTTTTAAAGCACCTTATTAAGCAATAAGCATCAATTTTGGTCTAAATATGTTATGTGTCACTTCTTATCTATAGCAATAACATGACTCCACACATCTAACTATATTCTATAAAAATTAGACCAATTTTAGTTAGAGAGTATTTTTTTTCCTAAAACTATCGTTATTTGATCTGTAATAGGACAAATTAATTTTAGGGGTTGCAATGCAGTAGCAAATTTCGGTTTTAAAACCGAACCAAAATCAAATCGAAATGTGTTTCGGTTATTGCATGATTTTTATATTTTTTATTCAATTTTGGGTTACCAATGGAGAATTTTCTATTTTTATTCAATTTAGGTTTTGGTCCAAAAAAATTGCTCACCCTAAAGAATTAAAAAACTACAAGTAAACTGTGCTCATCAGTCATCATCAACATTTGGCTTCAACCTTCCATTCCTACTCAAGCCTAGAAAAAAAAAAGAAAAAAAATTCACAAGAAACTACAAGAAAATTAACAAGAAACTATAGATTCTATGGCATTTTTTTTCCAGTCTAGTAATTACGTACTGGTTCTGGTTCTTGTGGGCCATTACATAATTTGCAGTTTCTTAATTATTTTTTTGGGAATTTTATTCTTTTTTACGTATTGGTGAATGCATGATTTTGTTTGTTTAGCAATCAAAACATTTTAAGGGCAAAGGCTAGGGAGGAAATATTTGAGCGTCTAACAATAGAGTTCCTTGCATGGAAGCAAGTAGAAACTGAAAGGCGCACTCTTGTGTGGAGGTATAGGGATGCTGTGGGGCGTCTCAAGAATTTGTAACCACACGCCCACCAGCTGGAGGTGTTGCATGACATCGACATCAGAGCTGGAGGTGTTGCACGACATCAACATCACTTTTGAGGAGTACAAGCGTGTCACTGCGCACTTTCGGCTATGCGTTGTGTGCCGTGAAGAGTATAAACTTGATGAGATTGATACGAGGGACTCTTGTTTTGTAAGGGTATTTAGTGACTGATCACCAGTTTTAATTTGAACTGCGAGAGGTTTTTATCAAATTTTTTGTCTTCTAAAACTGCCTCTTTGTCCACACAATGCAGAAACCAAAAGTGCGTAGCAAACTAGCGACACGCCTGTATTCCTCAGATGTGATGTCGTTGTCCTCCAACACCTTCAGCTGCTGGGTGTGCGGCTACAAATTCTTGAGAAACCCTATAGCATTCCTATACTTCCATACAAGAGTGTGCCTTTCATTTTCTGCTTACATCCGTGCCCGGAACTCTTTGGTGAGTTGCTCGATCATTTACTCATTAGTCCTGACCCTTAGAACATTTTGCTCCCTAAGCAACCAGGAATTTAAAAAATTTAAATTTTTAATGATGAATAAACAAGCTTATATAAAGAGGACGCGAGAAACATTCCGAAAAAAGCTATATTGACTGAAAAAATAGCATTTGTTATAAATTCATAACAAACTACATTCCTAAATAACTAGAAACATAATCAACAATGTAAATGTAATTGACTTAAATCAATCACAAATAAAACGTAAACTTCCAAAGTCATTATGACATCACAAATAAAAGAAGAAAAGATATGCGTTGACCCAAATCAATCAAAATAATAACAGAACCATTCTCATAAAAAAAAAAAAAAAGAAGAGAAGAAAAGAAATACCTAAACATTCTAAAAAAGAAGAAAAGAAAGAATACTAAAAAATTGGCATTTGTTATAAATTCATAACAAACCACATCCCTAAACAAATAGAAACATAT
Source organism: Croton laevigatus (assembly GCA_949640765.1). NCBI lineage: Eukaryota > Viridiplantae > Streptophyta > Magnoliopsida > Malpighiales > Euphorbiaceae > Croton > Croton laevigatus. The sequence goes on along the minus strand of CATIWJ010076438.1, from coordinate 492 downwards.
GACTTAATTGAAATTCAAGTCAATCAATCACAAATAAAATGTAAACTTTCAAAGTCATTATGACATAAAGAAGAAAAGATATGCATTCACCCAAATCAATCAAAATAATAACAGGAGCATTCTCATGAAAATAAAGAAAAGAAATACCTAAACCATTTTAAAAAAGAAGAAACGAAAGAATATTAAAAAAAATGACATTTGTTATAAATTCATACCAAACCACATCCCTAAACAACCAAGATTTTAGGGGTTTTGTGGAGGAGAATATATAATAGGTTCATCAGGAAGTTGGAGGCCCGGTTAAGGATTGCAGGCTCAGGTGGATAACTTTCCTGATGGGCTTCATAAAAATAAAGAAGGTGATGGGCCTATTAAGAAGCTTGAAGGTGAAAATAGGCCAGGGTCTGTTCTAATTAATAGAACCGGGCTGGAAGATAATATTAAAAGGGTTGCTAGAGATGAATGCACACAACACAAGTGAATATTTTTAAT
>CATIWJ010076395.1:0-18152 GCA_949640765.1 Croton laevigatus | reverse complement strand
GTTGCCGGAGCGGTGAGTCAACTTGGTCGCTTTTGATTAATTTTATTACTGATTAATTTGCTTTTTGATTATTTATTTATTTATGAGCTTGTGCTGTGTATTTTTGATTTTCTGATGGGATGGGGGAGGTGGGTATGGGTTGGCTTTTTGACTGGATGCAAGTGGAACTGAGTTGGCTAAGTAGAGAAAGACATTTCTATGGAGAATTGGTTGGTCCATGGTCATAAAAGTTGAAAATAAAGCAGATTTATAGGACGAATGGAATTTGGCCTATATTGGGATCAATATGATCCTAATCAAGGTTTCTTTAAATTTTTCTTGAGGCTTAGTATTAAAAACATTGAGATTATAGGTTGATACAACCAATTCCTTTTAGTACATTAAAAATTACTTGCATGACCCTTTTAGTATGAATGCAATTTATATATAATTCTGTGGAATTCATTTGCAAATCTGTGAGTTTTTGGTATCATTATGTTCAAGGTGTATAAAAAGGGGAAGATAAGAGTTCTAGGATTAAAGAGTTTTATCTCAATCACTAAAATCCAATTTAGGGGGGAGAATAATGGATTAAAGTTCAGTTCTTTTGAGTCTAGAAGAGGATTAATCGCCAGTTTATGTCTGGATTACATACGAACTTACCATTTATGTCTGTATTTTGTTTGTAAAGTCTAGTTATGGATTTGCTTAACAATGTCTAGTTTTGCTTGAGCTGCAGAGGGGGTTAATCACTGGTCTATGTCCAGATTAGATTTGCACTTACTATTAAACTATGTTTAATTATGAATTAGTCTAGTCATGGATTAGCTTAACAAAATGTAGTTATTGCTTAATTTAATTATGGAATTTCTTTTATTCGGCTTCTAGAAAAATAGATATGGATTAGTTTAATAAAACTGAAATTATCTTCAAATTTCTAGTTTGACTGGCTCCTCTCCTCTTACATCACTGTCAGAATACTAAAGCAGATGTGAAAACTACAGCATTGCATTAGGTTTAATATATAAGGAAAATACAAAATCTTGACTTTGATGTTTCTATAATGAGCTTAAAAGTCAAATTTGGACCAGTTCAATGAATAAATTTTACTACAATTTTTAATGCTATATTTTGTATGGTCTTGTATAAACACAAAATGTAATCATTGTTAATGTAGCATACCTGCCATATTAATTGTCTCCTTTAATATTGAAAAATCACCACCCTGGTTTTTGACTTTTATAAGTTATAAAACATAGAATATTAAAGAGAAAAAAATAAGTAAATGGTTTAGGTGAACAGAACCATTTGATCAAGTTTATATGATGATGATGATGAGTGATGACATAAAAGATAATATCTTTTAAGCTTTTGACATAAAGAAATAAAATAAATTAAAATTTTTTTTTCTACTTTTGTTTATTCTTTTTATCCAATTTGGTATACGAAGTTTTGATTTGGCTGTTTTAGCTTTGAATTTTGAAAATGGTAGGATGATTGTGATCATATTGTGAATATTTTTTGGTGGAATCTGGTTTTTTATGTTCAACACTTATGTGCAGTAGTAGTTAGGCAATTTTGCTGAATCTTTCTTCCATATTTGTACTGTCAGCCTCCCGCTGCAATCCGTCGAAGTACATTAATGGCCAATGTGGTGGAACAGCCAGAGTTGGTGCTCTTGTTGGAGGTCAGTTTCTTGAGCTATAGCAGAAAAAAGCAATATGTTATATTTGTTATGATACATTTTGCTCATTTCTGGAATCTGGCATCTGTTCTTGTTTTTTGATTCTCAGGTGTAGTTGCAGGAGCTTTGTTAATGTGTGGTTTGGTACTTGTCTGTTACTTTCTTCGACGGCGCTCAACTTCTCTGCGAAACAGGTTGAGCGCGAAGCGGCTTTTATACCAAACTGCAGGCAACTCAAGTGTTCCCTTTTATGCATTCAAAGAAATAGAAAAAGCTACTAATGGTTTCTCCGAAAAACAAAGACTTGGAACCGGAGCCTATGGCACAGTTTACGCTGGGAAACTGAATAACGATGATTGGGTTGCGATAAAAAAGATTCGACACAGAGATACTGATAGCGTTGACCAAGTCATGAATGAAATTAAGCTCCTTTCTTCTGTTAGCCACCCGAATCTGGTTCGCCTCTTGGGTTGCTGCATAGAAGAAGGTGAACCTATTCTAGTTTATGAATTTATGCCTAATGGAACTCTGTGTCAGCATCTACAAAGGGAAAGAGGTAAAGGACTTCCCTGGACAATAAGGCTCACTATCGCTGCTGAAACTGCTAATGCTATTGCCCATCTGCATTCTGTAATGAATCCACCAATTTATCACAGGGATATAAAATCGAGCAATATACTGTTGGATTACAACTATAGGTCGAAGGTGGCTGATTTCGGTCTTTCTAGACTTGGAATGACAGAATCATCACACATATCAACTGCGCCGCAAGGGACTCCAGGGTATCTTGATCCTCAGTACCATCAATATTTCCATCTTTCTGATAAAAGTGATGTTTACAGTTTTGGAGTTGTTCTTGTAGAGATCATAACAGCTCTAAGAGTCGTCGATTTTTCTAGACCTCACAGTGAGGTAAACTTAGCTGCACTTGCTATTGATAGGATTGGAAGAGGTTGCGTGGATGAGATAATAGATCCATACCTAGACCCACATAGAGATGCTTGGACATTATCATCCATACATAATGTAGCTGAGCTAGCATTTAGATGCCTTGCTTTTCATAGAGATATGAGGCCTACTATGATAGAAGTAGCTGAAGAGTTGGAGCAAATTAGGCTTAGTGCCTGGGTTCCAAATATGTACACAGCCTCGCCAGCGGGCTCTGAGTGCTCCTCACCAGATAACAGAAGCGAGAAGTCACTAGGTGTTAACTCAATGAAGGTGGTGGTAGCAAGCCGGAGAGTGCTAGTTCCTCAACGGGCAGCAGATTGTTTGACTTCATTGGAAGAAGTCAAAGACAGCTCCCCTGTTTCAGTTCAAGATCCTTGGTTGAGTGAACAGAGTTCACCTTCGACAAATAGCTTGTTGGGTAATGCAGTTCAGTGACAAGACAAGCTGATTCTTCTGTGTTTGGTTTCAAATACTTTATGTGAATACAACTGAAGTATCTTGAAGTTTGTCCTTTTTTTTTACCCTTTTGTTAATTTCTGTTTTTGATTTGATAAGATGTAGACAATATTGAAAAGGGAAAAAAATAGATGTAGAAGCCATCACTATATAGATTTTGCATATATTTCTTGAAATTTGTATGAATGAAGAGGGAATAGCTCACATCTAACCTGAATTTTCCTTCATTTGTTTTTTGAAATTCAGAAAAATTCTGGGTTCGAGTCGAAAACCATTGTAAAGTTGTAACCGAGTTTTGTTCTTATCATATAGAGAAAATGGGAACGTGTTTGTTTCTACCACCATTCTGCTCTTGTAGTTAGATGACAGAAACTAATTCCGATATGGGAATACACTTCATTTCTCTATATTAAATACTTGATTTTATAAATAAAGGAAAATCAGTTTTCAGTTGTAGTATAATTTTCTTCTCAGCAGATACCAACTGCCATAGAAGAAAGAGAAATGAGGGTTTTTTATCTGATGAATTTCTTGTACTCAATCTTGTACCCATTTTGCAGTGCTAATGAATATGAATATCTTTGTTAAAAAAAAAATAGAAGAAAGAGAAATGAAATGTAAGTGCAGAAGTTAAAGAGACAGAGAAGTGAACTGCAAGTGTAATTGACAATAAATATCAGGAACATGTATGATTTTGAATTCTGTTCTGTATATCAAATTTTGAAGGTCATACAATACATGAAAGTTTTCCAGATTCAGATTCTAGTTAATAGACAAATCTAACCTGTAGAAATGTGTACATTTGCATAGTTGATTAGCTGCTTGGCTAATGCACAGCAATGCAAGATAATTCATACTTTGATTTGAATGTTCAACCTGCAGAAAAGAGATGACGATTAGCTCGCATTCTGGTCGTGTCCGAGCAACACAATCTTACTACCCTATGAAAGTAGCAAATGCTTGAAACAAACTCAGCTCATTGGTAAAAAAAGAATAATTCTTCTTTACCTATATGTAGCTTGCTTCACATGGAGGGAAGCAAGCAATCTAATAACTCATACTCGTTTCACAAGAGTGATAGTTTATGATAAGCGCAACAGATTAACTTCAAGATTGGAAAAAAAAAGCAGCAGCAAATTCTTAAAAGTTCTATCGTATAATGTGAATTTTATGAGTTCATGGTTTATGAAAGCAATGGAGTACTGTGTTCTGTGATCATGTGCTGATGTTTCTTGATATCAATGTATCCAAATTGGATTATATATTGGCAAAGCTATCAAATAAAGAATTTATAAATGATCAAAGTTACTAATCAGATTCAAATTCATTTTCAAGGAAGATCCTTTCAAATGAATGGAAGGCTGTTAAAGAAAACATCCCGCGATAGTGGACAAAAGAGAAAATGCAGTTCATATCCCATGAACATCTTTCTACATTAAAGCATTTTTCTGTTGACTTTTCATATTCCGAAAGGCTCTCAGACTATGTATAAGGGGAGAACGAGATCAGCAAATGAGGAAATATAATACCTGGGAGCTATATTTCAACTTTCAAGTGACGAGCTGATGAGTAATTTTTGAAAGCGAGAATAGCATCTGCATCTAACCATGACTTCTAGGATCAACAACTTGATGAACCTTCCTGGATTCAGTACTCGAATATTGCCCAACAACACGGGCATGAGGAACATTCGGTTCTCCGTGAGCAAGAGCGTCCACATTCTCAAGAAGGAACTGTCTTGGAAATCTACCAACAACATTGCCCTCTTCATTCCCCTCTTTGTCCAGAAATGCAAAATGGGGAATACCTTCAACACCAAACTCATCAAGCTCTTGTTCCCATTTTGTATTATCAACATTCAGCATTACAAAATTAACACGATCCCTAAATAAAAACAAATTCAATAAAATTCCAAAAATGAATTCACTAAAATCAAATAAAAAAAGCATAGAAGACAGTTACTTGAACTGTTGCTCAACTTTATAGACATCTGGAGCTAATTCTCTGCACACTTCACACCAATCTGCATAGAATTCCACAACAGTGGGTTTCCCATTGGAAAGAGCCTACATAAATATCCAATCTTTCTTCAATCAATACAATCAATTAATCAAAAGCTATAATAAGTGTTTTTAATAAAGAAAAGTGATATGTAATTACCTCTTCATATGGTACAGCTGCAGCAGATAGATCCTTTAAAGAAATGCCCAAATCCAGCCGAGTGGATAAGAAAAGCCCAGCCCCAACAATCGCAGAAACCGCCGCAATTCGCTGGTTTAAACCTTTATTTGGAAATTCAGGCAATCCACCAAAGGATGGGGGAGGAGTAGAACTAGAACCTTCAGTTTTAATATCGGTAACTGAAGCAGACCCGACTAGCACCTTCTCCTGCATTGAAATAAGAAAGTCAGGATCTTTAATACAGAAACTGAAGCGAAACTGAAGGGCGAAAAAGAAAGAAAAAGAATGATACTTTTGAAGAGATTTCGGTGGGTTTGGAGTCTGTTTGACAAGAGACAATGGTGGGAAATCGGCGAATGTTAGTTTGGTAGATTTTGATGAGTGGCGGAGGAGGTTGGCCGGCTTGAAAATATGGCCGGAATCTATGGAGGGATAAAGGATTGGAAGCCACACGAGCCATAGAGATAATTCTACAAGAGTTTCTAATTTCTTCCTTGCGTGTAATGATTTCCAAATAGTTTTGTCGTTTAAATCCAATTTTAGATTAGATAGGCAGACGACAATATTGTTAAGATTATCAGAAAGGAAAGTTAAAGAGAGAGACGTAACTTTCAGTTAAATGAAACTAACGGTTGTTCTACAACCACGTTAGTCTACTTTCGCGCTCAAAAATACACAATGTCGCTTTGTTTTCCCTCCTTGAAAAGGTTCAACGACTGGTCGTCTAATGATAAAACGGCTTTCGCAATGTAGTAAGTTGCGCTGCAAATAAACTGAGTTGCTCGCGAGTTATTCGGTGTTTTATTCGAAAAAAGCTCGGTTTGAGCTTGAATTAATAATAAACGAGCCGAGTGCAAACTGAAAATCTAATGAAACGAGCCAAAATCGATTTCGCTCATTTAATAAATGAGCCGAATTCAAACATGCCAGTATTCGACTTTCATTTGCGTTAATACTAGTAACAAGAAAAATTGAAAACCAAAATATATATATTGCATAATAATACAAGCAATGAAGCAGAATTGGATTTTAATTTCAGTGATTTGAACATCGGATTACAAGAATCAATTTCATGATTTTTGACTTTCAGGTCCCAAAATCCCATTTACGACCGAAGTAGCCACTAAAACACCTAAAACTTCTGCTCCGGCCACCACGCTGGCTTGCGCCAATGCTCCAAAGCTAACTGCTTCCTCAATTTCTGTCTCTGCCGTTTCGATCCCTTTCTCTACAGTTTCGATCCCTTTCTCTACCGTTTCTATTCCTTTCGCTGCTGTTTCAAGTCCTTTCTCAGCTGATTCAAATCCTTCCTTCACAAGCTTCTCCGTCTCCTCTTCCGCTTTCTTAAGCTTCTTCTTCAGCCCGAACAGTGGGATATCTTCTGCAATGGACGCAGATTCTCTTGCCGTCAATGCCGGTGCAGCTGTTATAATGAAAAGAAATTGCCTTCTGCTGGGAAAAGATACCGGAATAGATTTAGCAGCGTGAAGATTGCAGGATGGAGGCCTATGGAACGACAGCGTTTGGAGAAGAGAACGAGAAGATATGGAAGCCATAGCCATATTGCTTACTACTACAGAAACAATATTATCTTTTCGAGAAGACGATGAATATATGTGGTGCGCAGCGTTTTTGAATTATATTTTGTTTAATTACAAAAATAGCCATTTCGTTGGACGGATTATGCCTTGTGCTAATAGGGTAATACGGTCATTTTGTTTGGAAATGAAACGATGTCGTACAGGATGCTTTTGTTTTCGGGAGAAAATTTCCCTCGTTTTTATCTGTTTATTTTCCGCCAGAAAACGAGGGTTTTGAAGCGCTAAATACGTCAAATTCGTTTCTCCTGGGCTAAAAACAATGGCGGAAGAAGAAGCTGTGGTATCTGAATCGTCAGTGACAGTAGCTGAACAGACCGTAGTGGAAGCCACGCTTGCTCCAATAAGCGTGGCGGAAGTACAAACTTCGAACGAAGCGACTATCGAATCGAACGCGCAAGGTGGCACTGAGTCCACTTGCAACAACGCCAACAACAATGATGAAGCTCCGGCTACGACTTCCGACGAAGATGGAGAGAAATCGCTGGAGCTCGCTGCTGAGTTGACTGAGAAAGGAGCCAAAGCCCTCAAGGAAAATGATTACAGCGAGGCTGCTGAGTGTTTCAGTCGTGCCCTAGAAATCAGGTTAGGGTTTCAATTTCAATGCAGCTATTTTTTTCCACCTTGTTATTCTAATTTTCGGAATAATGGGAGAAAAAATTAAAATGAAATCTTCATTTCTCTTTATTTTCTCTCATTTTGGTTTGCACTAGGGTTTAGGCAGTGTAGGGTATTGATGTCTGAGGGATTAAACAAGAAAGCAGAGGTAAAGTTTGTGTTTTTTTTATTCTACGAAGTATCCCGAAATTTTTTGGGAGTTAAACAGTCTTTGATGTTTCCTCTCTGGCATTGTTTTGGGTTTCAATTTTCATTGACGATTCTTTATTTTTCACTACCTTTGCCTATTCTCAGTGATTAATTGTTTGCAATTAACATAGGATGTGTTCTCAGAATTGTTAGTTTAAATGCATTGCAATAGTGGGAAAGAATGGTTATGTAATTGTGTTGTTAGAATTTCCGTCTTGCACTGAAGGAATAGATGTTATGAATATTGCTTTGATTCTAATGTATTGTGAATTTTCTCATTTCAAATATGAGGCTGGCTTGGGTCTCTCTCTCTTATGAATGGTTTGCTAATCCTTGTAATTTCAGGGTTTCACACTATGGTGAACTTGCACTTGACTGTTTAAATGCATATTACCAATATGGACGTGCCCTGTTGTACAAAGCTCAAGAGGAAGCTGACCCATTAGGTGCAGTACCCAAAAAGGATGCTGAAACTAAACAAGACTCTGATAAGGATGGATCTGTAAAGAGTGGGGTAAATGGAGAATCTTCGACTGCTTCTGCTTCGAGTAATGTTAATGGGGATGGGAAGTCCAACGCAAATAATCAAGGAGCAGCAGATGATGGTTAGTATTTTGCTATTCTCAGTATGTTGGCATTGTGCTTTTGATGAGCAATTAACATGCTACAATGCCATATAGTGCACTTTTATTTTTGCCATCAGCACCTCCCTCCCCAATTTATTTAGTGGTTAATGAATGGCAGTACATAGAATTTTCAGTGTTTTCTCACGTCCTATCTCTACAATGAGAGATTGTTTATTCTAGTTGATTGCAGAACCTGCTTTTGCTTTTTTTGTATGTTATTTGTTAAGACAAATAATTTCCTAGAGTGTGAATTCCTTAACCTTGCAATGTTTTAGTAAAATTATTGCTAGCTGTTTTTATTTATCAATGTGACTGTTAAAAGGTTAAGAACAATTATGATAGAAGGCGGTAGTGATATTGGGTCATAATTGGGAGAGATTGATACTTCTTTTTTACTTCTACTAATTCAATAACAGTCCCATGTACTCTTCCATTGATCCGAGGATATCATATCAGTAAATTATGGTTTAAGTTTTGATTTATATTAGATTGCAATGCTGTTATTGATTTTGGCTACTTTTTTTTTTTTTCATACAGGAAGAAATGTGTATGGAATCAAATCTTTCAGTTCCCTTCTCATGCCTTGGTCAAAAGAATCAATAATAATTTTTAGTTCTTTTTGAATTGCTCCCTTACACATGTTCATGCACAGCACATATGATAATTTAGAAGCACAATTACAATCAGGATAGAAGTCAGGGAGATTGTATTTAGGATAGTTGGAAAGTGGAGACACCATTATTTAGGTGCCTTGAGATGCTGGAATCGCTAGTATTAGTTTTGAGCAATTAATGTTTCTTGCAACTTCCTGTTCACGTTTCTAACAAATTTTAGTTTCTGGTGGAAAAGATCAGGAAGAAGGTGATGGTGATAGTGAAGATGAAGACTTAGCAGAAGCTGACGAAGATGAGTCTGACCTTGACTTGGCATGGAAGATGCTAGATGTTGCTAGGGCAATTGCTGAGAAGCACTCAGGTGACACAATTGAGAAAGTGGATGTGTTATCAGCACTGGCAGAAGTTGCTTTGGAAAGAGGTACTTAAGTTGAAACTTGACATGTTTGGAAAATATTGCCATTAAATAGTTTCTGCTTGGTTTTGTAAACCTCGTCTTAAACGTGGCATGTATTTCTGCTATGTTTTATGTAGAGGATATCGAAACATCACTCAGCGATTACCAGAAAGCACTATCCATTTTAGAACGACTTGTTGAACCAGACAGTAGACATCTAGCTGAACTGTATCCTTCTTACTGTTGGGACACTCAGTTTGGGATGATTAAGACTCATCTATTGTTAACTAGTTATCTATTTAGTCTTTTCCACTGTATTTCAATTTGATGGTCAAAGTTCAATCAATTCTGTTCATCCTTTCTCTGTTAGATCCTTAATTACGTTTCAGAAATTTCCGTATATGTTTATGCTTGGAGATTGGATCTAAGCCTCAGGAAGCGATCCCATACTGCCAAAAAGCAATATCAATTTGCAAGTCAAGACTGCAGCGGCTCACAATTGAAGTAAAGGGTTCCTCAGGATCTGCAACGTCATCTGCAGTTTCTGAAGTAGATGAAGGTGTCCAGCAGTCGTCTACTGGCTTACAGAGTGATAAGTCTGCGGCAGATAAAGAATCAGAGATTGAATCACTTTCTGGCCTGTTTGGAGATCTAGAAAAGAAGGTAAGCTTAGTCTTGCTGTTGTTAGACATACAAAAATTCATTTTAATATCTTGGGTTTATTGTGAACCTCTGGATTTGCAGCTTGAAGACCTTCAGCAGCTTACCCTAAACCCAAAATCAATTCTTTCTGAAATTCTGGGAATGGTATCTGCCAAGGCAAAAAGTTGCGAGGATGCTGCTGCTCCTGCTGTTGTGAATTCTTCGCAGATGGCTACTGCTACAAGCAGCGGAGGTTTTGATTCCCCAACTGTTTCCACTGCCCACACAAACGGCGCTGCAGTCACTCATCTTGGTGTTGTGGGAAGAGGAGTCAAGCGAGTGTTGACGAGTACAGGTTCATCTGAAGCAAGCCCAACAAAGAAAACTGAATTGGACACTTCAGCGGACAAAGATGGCAGTTCACACTAATCATTCCAAATCTGATTGGCCTGTGCTTTGGCATGTGTAGTCCAAACTAATAAGTTCTAGAGTTTTTGTATTCTACCATAAAATATTCACACATTGAATCTTGATGAGCAGCTTTTTATTGTCCGCGCGGTGGACTTGTATCTCCCGGTAGCTATATTTGTAACATGTTTGGAAAGGTTTCAGTTCTAAACTTGTCAGCTTACTTGTTAGACCGCGAGGAAATAACCTTTTTAAGTCTCTACAAACTCTTATCTTTTGCATGTCGAATGCCTTTTATGTACATGTTCTTAAGCTGTAGTGTTTATGTTCTTGCTGAAGTAGATTCGATTCTAATGATTAGATGGTTCTTTGATTATGCGACGGTGTGCCTATTTCTAGAATGGTTATTCATTATTTGCAAATAAGCAGCATCTTTGTTTAGAGTAAATTTTCCAATATTTAGAAATGTAGACGTTTCTGGTTGGTCAAGCTAGTTGCCATGCATAGTATTTGGACTAAATAAGTATAATTTAGGAATTTAATTAATGCGATGGCTTATTTTTAGCATTTCCTTTCTGGCGCACACGGACGTGGCACTCTAGTGTTGTATCCTGTCATGGTTTGGTTTCTGGTAGGCCCTTGCTGTTTGCAGAATTCCAAATCTAACCAAAATGGAAGAAATTTATGGTTCTGGTTGTTGCTAAGAATTGGAGAAATTAACCAAATTGAAAGGGAAGAACCAAAGAATTTATTTGGAACCACTTGATTTATTTTATATTTTAAAAATACTATGATACGTAATTTTTGAACATCTTTTTTTTTTTTTTCTTTTTTAAAAGCCCGGCTAAAAGCATCTTGAGGTTCATGTGGTATGATTTCTCTTTTTATAAAGTCTCTTGTTGTACTAGTAGAGTTATTAAGCCGCTCTATTATTTGCGCGAGTCACACAAAGTCCTTCTATTATCTATTTAATGGCGCGAGCTGTGCATGTAAACGACACGTAAACAGAAATTGCTTGAATAGGAAACCAAACTTAAAAAACGGCGTCATCTTTACGAAATAAAGTTTTAGTTTAGACCAAAAGATGATTAAAGTTTTAAAATTGTCCCCAAAGTTTTTTTTTTTTTTGTTTTTTTCAATTTAATATAGAACAACGCGTTTTAAGGATTGGGAGGCAGTTTACATGCCTTCCGTTTACAACACGCACCGTTAAATAGGTAATAGAAAGACTTTGTGTGAAACATGCAAATAGTAGAGGGCTTAATAACTCTACTAATACAACTAGGAGCTTTAAAAAAAAAACCATAGTACAGGGTCTCAAGATGCTTTTGGCCTCGAAAATCCAAAGGGTAACTTCATAATCAACTAAAGAAATTCCATAATTCAGTTGGGATAACAATCCAAATAAGTAGATGGCATTCTATCCAGCTGCTTAATTAGCGACCCTAAAAATCCAACCTATGAGCTGCTTTGTCAGCGAGCCTATAAATCCAACGTACACATGTCAGTGTAAGTGCAAGCAGAAAGCAGGAATTTACATTCCCCTTGCAACAACAACAAACTTAGAGCTATCATCCACTAAAGAGTACAAAGCATAGCGAACAACCTGCGAATCAGAAAATACAATACAAAGACATTATTTGCCACAATCCATTCCATGGTCGTTCTTTGAACTTCTAATAATAGTATATTAGTGATGTGAACTGAACCAAAATTAAGAATGAAGACACTATAACTTGGAATCGGACCGAACCAAACCAAAACAAAACCGAAACTGAAATTGAATAGTCCACATGATAGGCATGATGAGTGGATGCATTACTATTAGGTTGGCATTAAGAAGTGTAGGAAATTTACATGTACTGAAACTTTAAAACTGAGTTTCGAGAGAAAGTAGTTGATTGAGCAAGTAATTGCACACTGAAAGGAACAGATAATGTGAAAATCGAATTGTAAGCAGGACCACAAAGATGAGAAAGCAACAAGTTATCGTTGTAATAAAAGTGAGTGCACTATGGACGATAACTTTCTGTCTTAGAAACAGGACCATAACTCCACATAGTAAAACAAAAAATGAAAAAGAAAAAATTGAAACTTAAGAAAGAAACTTGTAAGCAACTGTTTGTTCTACCAAAAAATATATGCGTACTAGCAAATGATAAAGCATTTGGTGTTGTCTTGCCTACTAACATTAATTGTTTAAAGGGTATCTTTTGCTGTATCCAACAAAAAAGCAAGTTTTATGTTTCTTTTGTTTTGGGTGTTATATTCTTCTTACAATTATTGACAGGCCGAGAGCCATTGATGCTAAAAAAAGTTAATTAATAAAATTATGGCTAATTCTATTTGTCTCGGTGGAGTATTTTGAAAAAAATAAAATTTTGATTTTTTTTTTCTCAACTCGCATGGTAAATTGTTTAAATTGAATCTTGAGATCCATTTCAGTCGCCCGAAGTTCGCACAATTCAATTCTATGTTACAAATTGAATATAAAATAATTGAAACCGTTAAATTTGTAGTTATATGAAATTTATAATACATAATCGATTTCTGTGAACTGCAACTCATTGAAATTAATCTTGAGACTCAATACACCATACGAGTCAAAAAAGAAAAATCAAAATGGTTCTCGATTCAGACCTGTAGAAATGCCCTAGAACTATTACCCATTTGTTCATTCATAAATAATGTATTCAAAATATATTCTAAAACAATTGGTAAATGAACTGTTTAAGGTAGCCTACACAATATAAGAGTTTGCAAAATTAATTGTTTAGGTAGTGTTTCATTTTTTGAGTAGATACTATGTGTTTACAAAACCCTAAAAGCTAATAGGGTTAGCAATTTCCTTTTTATTAAAAAACACTTAAACAACTATAAGGTATTTAAAAAAACTAATTTGCCAAACCCCAAAAAACAAGTTTTAGTATTTTGACACGTAGAAACGCTAAAATGAATCTACCTCAAAAATTGTTACCGATCATTGCCTAAATCTGAATTTTATAAATTTCATCAATATAAAGGATATAGTGTAACTATGGCTACATACAGGATAAAATGTTCAGAAAATGCAGTTTTCAGGAGTTCTATACTTATTCTTTTTCGTTGTTTTACTGAGTTCTCTCTACTTTATGCTTTGAGAAAAACGAAAAATTTGTCATCGCTTGTTTAAATTTACATCCGACAGCTTGGTAAAAATCATATATGCTTGTAATCATTGGATTAAAGAGCTGTCAAGATTCTACAATGTTTAAACATACAAAACTAACGATTATCTCTAGGAAACTTTGTTAGATCATATCAAAGTGCAGAACATTGTATATAAGTGAGGTTGGAAAAGAGAAGCAAAGCATATTCATAACTAAAACACTTCTTCTTCTAGCTAGCAATAGCGTCATAATAATAATAAGAAGAAAATGTGTTTTAGAGTGGATTGCAAGAAATGTGGGGGTTATTCATGGGGTGGTTGTGGTAAGCATCTTGCTCCTCTTTTTGCAAGTATAGAGGAAGGAAAGCACTGCATGTGCAAGTCATGGCCAGGTATTCCTGTCCCAACTCATCAGAGGAAAGCTACTTCTCAGCAACCACCTCTTGTTTCACCACCTTCTCCTCCAACAACTACCCAACCAGGTATTTTTATATATTCATTTATCATGTGCCTGAAAATTTAAGTGTATAATTGTGTATTCAGGAGAATATCTTATTAATTTTGGATATTTCATTAATTTTGGATATTTCTTAATCTCAATTTGAGATTCACGATAGTATATAATATCATTATATTATACTAGTTTATGTAATATAAATTTGCTTTATTAAATAATTAGTTGTGTTTGTATTCAAAAGTTTTAATGTAGTTGTTGAAATTAACATCACTCTTCTAATTGATAATCATATATATATTTCAACCTAGCAATGTCAGAAACAGTATCCAAATAAATAAATAAACAGGATATTCCAGTATTACGCAATGAATTTGAGTTCCCTCTATCCCAAAATAGTGTTCCATTTCATTTTCACCCATTTCAAGAAAAAAAAAATACTATCTCCGTTCTAGAACTTTTTATTGATTTAGGACAACTATGCTCTTTGTTTTGTAGTGGATGTAATTTGTCTTTAGTATTTACGGAGTCCACTTTTTATATTGAATGGATGTGAGTTGTTACCTTTTAGGATAGAATAGTAAGAAAATTATAGTGAAAAATGAGGGTGAATTAGTAAAAGTCTCAATTATTCTAGAACGGAGGTAGTATTAAGTGTCTTTTTCTTTTAATCTTATACTTCTCATCAATGGCTTGAACTTAATACAGTATGTATGGAAAATTTAATCAACATCAATATCATTTATTTAAGTACAAAATTGGATTAGCGAATAATATCCAAAACTAATTATAAAAATGAAACTCTAGTTTAAGACATCCCAAAGAAAAAGTGGGAAGTTTGTATTTAAGCAAATACTTCTAATCGATTTTAATAATCTTATTTTACATCATAAAAACTATATGCAGGTATTGAAAAATCTCAAAAGATGGAAGCACCATGATGAAGCTACCTAAATGTTACCTTACTTGGCAAGAATGTAAAACCTTGGCTCATGAGTGAGATATTATTATATTGGGAATAAGATAATATGCAATGGGGGGAAAGGTCAATGTTGTTGACCAATATAATGTTTCCTAAATTTTAAATAATCTCTATATATTTGCTCTTTAACTTCTAAGAGTGTGGCTAAATTAATAAAAGAATCAAACTTACTGTTATCTTCTGCTGTTATCTTATGCACTAATTTCATTGGTTTTGGTAAATTTTTTGGAGCATTTAGTTATGGTATCTGTGCATTCTATTTTTAAAATCTACTTGGGTATTTTTATGCCGTAACAGTAAGAATTCAATAAGATAACAAGTTTTAAATTTGAGAGGTTCTTGGAAGATGAAATGAATTAAAAGTGGTGGGGCACAGTTTCATGCATTCAAGACAATTTGACCCACATTTTTGTATTCTGTAAGCAAAAGTATGGTCTGATATTTCATAAATTTTGGATTTTTATTGTTTGGCTTTTGCTAGCCTTCTCATTTAAGATGTCCCTACTAAGCCACTCATATACCACAAAAATTCTTTTATACGTCCAACTGAACTAAGCAATTCCTCATTTTTGTGCATTTTGTCTAATGATTAGTCACCAAACCACGTGAAATTATATAAATCAAAGGGCTCCATATTTAGTCCACTCAATGTAATCATCTTCCTATCTTTGAAAGTTTCATCCACTAGTTAATTATTATATCAGAAGATTCAGTTCTAGGCAAGTGGGTTGTGGTGGGGTGAGTTCATTTTTCATCCAAATAATTCTTTATTATCTTAAGTTTTAGTTTAATAATTGGATAATTATATTTATCCCTTTAATACTCAGTTACTTGCTCGTTATATTCATAATAATTTCGTGTATTATTGCTATTATTACTATTATCAAAATAATGCAGACATTATTAGTTGTTCCATGAAAGATCACATACTATAACTGTCACATAATTAATATGGTCATAAATTTTTGGAGGAAAGGTATAGAGTGGTAGAAATGGTACTATAAATGAGAGTTTTAACCAAAAAAATTTCTAATTGTTTCCTTTTAGTTTCAACGTTGGAAATGGGAATTCTATTAACTAGGAGATTGGGAATTCAAAAAAAATCAGCTTATTATGAAATTGCAAGGTTTACTCTTCATGTGGGTCATATCCTTCATGTGACCATTAATTCCCATGTAATTTTTTTTTTTTTTTTGAATGAATCCTAAGTATTAATGACAACTTTAGTTTTTAGTTCTTGGATGAAATGAAAGTTTTAGCTTTTGATAATTGAATGAAGTGAAAGTAATAAAATCTATGACTGATATATGCTCGTGGTTGGAGGCCAGTAGAGGTGATAAGATCTTTACCCTCGAATTCTGACGGATTGAGTTGAAATCTGCTTATTCACATCCATGTGCGTAAGTTTATAATCATGCTAAAAAAAAATACATATACTCTCTAGTTCATTCGTTATAAAATAAGTGTTTATTTGTCAATTTTAACAAAAATAGATTCAAATAAATCCCTTTTAAACTTGAAAAAGATTTCAAGTTTTCCCTCCTTTAGCTAGCTAACCTTAACAACTTTAGTATTGTCACCAACCACATTAGTGGACCAGCTAATAGTTTCTGTATTCATGTTAATATTTGAATTTGATAATTATTGTATGATAGAAGAATCAATATTAGCTTCCAAAATAAGAAGAAATCATTATGACATTAGGATCTAATCATCATTATCTTTTTTTGTCGCTTTAGCTGTGATAGATATATACTATTACTACTAAAATATTTTAATTTTACAAGTAAAAAGATGATGAGTGTGAGATTGTTAATTTAATTTTAAAAGGCCAAAGCTTCGAAGTTTTGAGTTGAAATCTGTGATTAAAATCATTTTGTTTGCATGGCCCACCTACTTTTTTATGGAAACAAGTTTTCTGTATATGACTTTGTTGGACTTTGCATAATTTGATTGATTTAGCCATGTTTAATTGCTCAACAGTTCATTTACAGGGTGAAATCAAACTTAATCATTCCATAATTCACGCAGAAAGTAAGGAAGGAATGGAATGATGGTCTTTTTAGAAGGAAGGAAAGAAAGAAAATTCTTCCAGAAAAGACTTTCTTTCTTCTGTAGCACAGAGAGAGAGAGAGAGAGAGAGAGGGGTTTGAGTTGGAGTAGTTAAGATTCTGATCCGATATTCAAAGGAAAAAAAAAGAAAAAATGAAAATGAAATGAAGTAAACAAACAAAAATAACCCATTTTGATCTACTTTTTCGAAATTTGTTGAAGTTTTTTTATTTTTTTATTTTCTTGTTTTACTGGTTTTGTCCGTTTTGAGTTTATATTTGGATTCCCAACTTCATTGTTTCTTCCTCCTCGACTCAAAGTGAAGAGAAAGAAGCAAAAGCATTTTACTTTCTTCCTTCTTTTTTTTCAAAGACTCCACTATCTATCTTCTTAGTCATGGATCTTGCTTACTCTGCATAAAGTATCTAAAGCAAGAACAGATTTTTCCTTTTTCAGAACATAAAAATGGCAGCTGAGAAGCCTACAGCTAAGAGTCAAGCATGGTTAGATTATTAGACCTATCTTTAATGATTAATTCCTCTTTTCTTTATCAAAATCAATATTGGATTAATACTAATTGAAGTTTTCTTGCAGGTTTTGCACTACTGGGTTACCTAGTGACATTGTTATAGAAGTTGAAGAAATGGCCTTTCATCTTCATAAGGTCAGCCTAATAATATCCAGGAAAAAAGAATCCTACACATTGTTCTTCATGTCTCTATCTATGTATGACCTAATATTAGTATGTTCTTTGTTGGGTTCTATGTTCTGGTTCAGTTTCCATTGATGTCTAAAAGTCGAAAGCTTCATCAATTAATAACAGAGCAAGAAAAAAATGAAACATCTACTGCAATAAGAGGAGAAGAAGAAGAGAACGAACCTGAAGGAGATGAAATCGAGGAAGTTCATTGTCATATTGCGCTTCCGGATTTCCCGGGCGGTTCCCAGACTTTTGAGATGGCTGCTAAGTTCTGTTACGGTGTTAAAGTCGATCTCAACTCTTCCACCGTCGGTCCTCTTCGTTGCGCCGGCGAGTTTCTGGAAATGACGGAAGAATATTCCGAAGACAATCTTATTTCCAAAACAGAACGGTATTTCTCCCAATCTGTATTCAAGAGTCTCAAGGAGTCAATCAAGGCTTTGAAATCATGTGAGAAAGTTATGCCTCTTGCA
>CATIWJ010076321.1:0-11198 GCA_949640765.1 Croton laevigatus | reverse complement strand
TGTTGATAGTTTGATGGGTTGGGTTTGGTAGATTAAAGTAGGTTTAGGTTAGTTATAAAGTATGGTTACTGTAGTTTAATAATATATAAATAATATTTTAATCTAATTAACCCAATCCATCAAACTATCAACACCAAAATTGAATCTAATCAACCCTAAAAAATGTAAAGAAAGTCAAAAGACGGAGGTAGTAATTTATAACCAAAATATAATAAAAAAAAAATTTCACAGTTGATGATTTTTTTTTTAATGATGCATATATCAAATAATAACTAAATAATTATTTCTTTTATTGAATCACTCAATCAAAAGAATTTCATAAAATAAAAAGAAAAAGAAATCTCACTTATATTATTAATTCACCAACACATATTAATTAATTTAAAGAAAAAAAGTGACCAATGTGCAGTAGCAATGAGTGACGGCTGTTCTCTTGTTATTCTTTGCTTTTCAAATTGCTGCGGTCCTAGGTTTAAAAAATAAAAAAAGTGCTGCATTTCCCAAAATCTACTGTTTTCTTTCTTTTATATAGGACAACATAACTGTTTAATTGGCCCCTATCTATGTTAAAAATATATATATATATATATATAAGTAATTGTTTAATTGTCCATAGAATGGAATAAAGTTACGTTGGGCTCAATAAAATATTTGGGCTTTCATCTGTTGGGCTTAATAATTCCCTTTCATTTAAATACAAACTTAAATTAGGTATTGTCTTAAATAAATTAGTTATCGTCCAACTTAACTTAGGGTAAGCATTTGAGCATATCGGGTAATTTTTGACTGATAATTGTCTGAATTAGCATATTTTTAATTTTTTTTCTCTATCTGTTTTGCCCGAATTAGAATTTCCATCCAAATTGCCTGAATTTACCCGAATTAAAAATTTATTATACCAATCTTAATTATCCAACATTAAATTTATATTGCTTTAAAACAGAGACCAACAAGAAACCAAAATCAGGGTAAAGGATGGACTAAAAGAACTGAATAGGAATAGGAATATAAGCACAGCTAAACGATCATGATGATGGCAACAAACTCAGACCCAAAACGCAAAACCTTACAAGCATTTAAACAAAACACCAACCAAAATACTCACAATGAATATGAACCAAGAAAAACAAACTCAATCTTCAATTATCAAAATTAATAAAGAAGTTAAAAACAGAACAGAGTACTAGCAGGGAATACGTAACTCAAAACAGGTGAATATTCAATCTGGTTCTAAGATGAACCCATATATGACTAATTCGAGCAAAAAATCACAGCAAAGAGAAAACGAAAATATTCAGAGTTATTGGTTTACCTGAAGTGCACTCAAATTTTGAATCTCGCAGCGGTTTTTCTTCAAGAGGCTACCAAGTTTCTTCACAATCGGTCCTTCGCCGAACTGCTTTTGCCAAATGGGTTTTTGAACTAAGAAAAGAATTCAATGTTAAAGATACAATGAGTTTTGATTTTATGCTTAGAAAATGGATGTCAAGAACAGTTTTGGTTGCGAAATAGCAAATGGGTATTCGATATATAGAATCCTAACAAGTTTTCGAAATGGATTTTTCTATTCTCACTTTGAAGGAACGAGTTTAAACGTTTGGGATAGTGGCTATCGTAGATTCATTTTCATTGGCAGTAGAAGCACCAAGGTGAAGGTGAAGAGATTGAGAAAACCGAGGAATACGTTCGTAGAGTATGAACAGCGAAGAGAGGAAGGGAAGCAAGGAAATCTCTGGAGGTAAATGCGGCTAAACAAAAACAAGAAACAATCAGAGCTTGATACTTAGATGTATGATTCATCTAACGATGGATATTTATGTATAAGTATTGAATGAGGAGGAGAAGGGCAGAACTTAGGTTTAGTATAACCCTAAACAAAATAATGTCAATGTTTTTTTAGGCGCAAGTAAAACGACGTTTATTTTTATTTGGCAAAAAAGGGTAATACGGGAGAAAAGTATGTTACTTTTGAACTATCTACCCGTTTTGACCGCATTGCCCTACCCGTTTTGTCCATACTCATTTTCTCACCTCTAAACTTACCTAACATGTTCTTCTCAACAATAAACAAATAATTAAATTACTCAATAATATTTTTTTTTTCCAGATTGGTGGTGTCATTTGACACCTCTAAAGTATATGTAGCCTCGTCCCTGGGTGATGTTATGGTCTGTATGGGAGAAGCGTAATAGTGTGGTATGGAAAAATAAAGTGCCCAATGTTGGACAAATGGTTCGAAAAGTAGAGGCTGTTTTGAGAGATTGGGAAAATGCTCAAGTTGAGCATACTGTTCTTCGTGCTTCTACTAGTGTTGAGGTTTGGTCAAGACCACCGTCGGGTTTTATGAAAATCAATGTTGATGCTGCTTGCTTCCAAGGTCAAAATGTTGATTTAGCTTGTGCGGTTAGGGATAGTCAAGGAAGGTTTGTAAGCGCTCTTCAACGAGCAATGGTTGGTAATTTGAACCTCGAATGGTTAAGGAAATGGCTATTCGTCAAGCTCTTACTTGGCTTAAGGAAGAAGTGTGATTTTATGTGATTATAGAGTCAAATGTTTAACCTTGTGATGGCATTATTACTGATCCTTATTATAGTGACAACTCAGCTTTCATGTGAAGTTAGAGATGTCAGTCTTATTTTTGTTAGAAGATCTGCAAATGATATAGCTCATAAGTTAACTGGAAGTAGTACTATTATAATAGATTTAGGGATTTGAAGAGACTCTCCACCGCTTTAAGCATTAATAATAGGGATTTGAAGAGACTCTTCGCCATTATTCAATATGAAAATAGTTACTGCTGCTGTGCTGCATATGTTAATTGGCTCTGTTGCAAGTTAAAAGAATTTGGTTTTTTTTCCTTCTAAAAAACAAAAGTTATTAAAAAGGATATTCGAATCCACTTATTGAAAATACAAAGAAAGAAATTTGGGATAATTTTTCCAATTTAAAATCAAATTGACACTTCTGTAATTGATATGTCATAGAAAATGAAAGGTTTACAGAGGTTAAATTTAAAAATAAAAGCTAATCATTAAGAATGGATAGACAATTTTCTTTAAAAAAAAAAAATTTGGTTGGACAATGTTAATAACGTGGCAATTTAACAAAAGAGAAAATTTTAAATTATGTTTCTGTTCTTTTGACTTTTGATGTAATGATTAAATTCGAGTAATCCAGATTAGTAGTTGATATGCTCTAAATTCTTCATGCCAAAATGTAATATTAATCCAAGACTGCGTTATCAGAAAAATGTACCCAAATTTCAAATAAACGGAAACAGAGTCAAATTATAGAGTCAAATTATGCATGCAATTGACAAATTCAAAACAACATGACAATCGACAATTCTCAGGAGGAAGAAACTATACAACGTACTTAAAAAAAATGGACCATGTTTTGGATTATTCTCATCCACATTCCAATCTCTCTTTCACCACACGACTTCGCCTCGTTTTCTTTTATTTAAAAGAAAACTAATTTTCTAAATTTTGTCATGTTACTATCTCAAAAACTGTACTAGTTGGTCAATGAACCAAAAGGTGAGGAACCCTTCACTTTCAAAAAATACAACTTGAGGTTAACACCAATAATATATAAAAATGGAAATTACAAACAATAGCGTTATCTTTTGTTATCTTACTTTGGTATTTGATTTTTATCTATCTAACCAACGACCACCGGCTACTAATCAAATTCTAATCCAATTGCAAGTAAAATAATATAAACCCACAAAATATCTTGCAAAGTAGTAAAGAAAGGAATCAAAATCAAAGAAGCAAGAAAAAAATAAAATAAAATATATACTATAAAAATTAAAGGGAAACATGAATCAACTTTTGTAGTGTAGAAAAACCACATGGAGTGACGCAAGTGGACATGTTTTCACAAATATTTTATACTAAGAATTGTGGGGTTTTGTTCTTTATCAACCATTCAATCCATTCCCATTCATTGCCCATGTTCCTTCAAATATTTTTAACCTCAAAAAATTTGGTCCATTCGTCCTTCCATCCTCCTCACACGTTTTCTCAAATGTCTCTTTTTCTTTTTTGTCTCCTCTCTATGCTTAAAATTCATTTCACCTATTAGCTACAATCCACTTTCATGTTCAAATTTGGCAACTTTGATTGTGTTGTTCATCCTACTAATTTTGTGTGTGTTATTCACCACAGCTCACTATGTTTTTTAGCCATGCAACCATTTTGTGGTACAAGTAAAAGTAGCTCAATTGGGTCCCTCCCTTTGCTTATTCTGCTCACTCACTATTCTCCAACTCCAACAACCTCAATTATGATACAACCCATCATGCACGCCAATCTTGTTTTTTTATTGCAAGAGCTCTTCACTTCCGTTAAATTTTTTTTTTTAAAAAAAAAAGCTCTTCACTCCCATTTTCTTCCCTAAATATGAGCAAAATACGCTTATAATTCTATCTTAAGCATACTATAAATTTTTAGACTAATTATTTTCACATTCTGAATTGCTGAAAATATAAAGATGTAAATATTCAATTATGTAAAAAGATTGAGACTTAAAATATAGGTTTTTTTTTTAATATAATCTAGAAATAATTTAAATAAAAAATGAACATTTGCAAGCAAATCAAAGCCAAGACAAATATTACTCTCTCATGTACAAACGATTTCTTACAAAGTATAAAAATAAAAGAGAAAGGTTGGATTAGCATATGACAATAGCCAATAAAATGATTAATCATTTTCAAAAACTAATTGTTATAATGAAATGAGCAAAAGAAAAAGAAGCGTAACAGAGGAGTCAGTTGGATTTGAGATCAGAGCTGTGATTATCGCTGCTGCTCAATCTGCAGATCCCCAGAATAGTTGCAGAAGCACTTTGTTTGTTTGAAACAATTTCACTTTGCAGTCGCTTCAGTGTGTCAATAATGGCCGTTGATTTTCTCGAGTCGGATTGACTATGATTGTGATTATCATCTACTTCACCATCTCTTCTAGCTCGTTTTGACGGTCTCAATAAAGAAGACATTGAATTTCCTTCGTCGTTGTTTAATCTCGCCGAACCTATATGAGATGACGAACATCCAATCTCATCCTGCATTAGAATCCATCCAAATTTTAGAATAACTACAAAAATTAAATTAAATTTTCGAATAATTCACTAATTTTGCATCTCTACGAAATATATTGAAGACAATTAGTGAAAAGGAGAAAGCATGAAAAGAACATACGTCGGAATCATGACCAGCATTATTTTCCGGCATCCGCTTTAACGCCGCCGCACTGGCACCGTAAAATCTACTAGAATCTTCACTGCTCGAAGAACTCGCCACGGGCGGTGAAGGAGAAGTAACCGACCAAGGAACTACCTGATTTTCTCCATCCTCTTCCTCCTCTTCTTCATCATCATCCTCATCTTCTTCTTCTTCTTCCTCATCCTCCTCGTCATCGCTGTAATCTTCCTCGTCGCCGTCTCCATCTAGAAATTCATTTCCGGCATGGCTCTCCTCCGGATCGTCACAAATTTCACCTTTATTCTGATTGTTATGCAGATCAAAACAGGATTCGCAGATAGACACAGTAGGTCCAAGCTTAGGACCGGAGGCTTTCCAGGGCGTCGGCGATTGACAAACTTGACAAAGAAGGGTCCTATAATGCTTAGCAACAAGAAAATTTGCACGGTGAACCTTCTCGTCGCAGTCCCAACACAAGCTAGCCTGGTCGGATTCACAATACATTCTGGCTGCGCCACCGCAGAGCTCGCACCGTTTCATGGTTTGTTAGTCGTCCGTATATGTGATTTGGGGGTTTATTAGGAAGGAAGAGAAAGGTACAAGTTGCAGGGATTTATGGAAACAACCCTAATTTGGCGCATTTAATTGCGTGATATTTTGTGTGCTTATGAGTGGTGGGTTTTGAGTCTTGAGGCAGTGAGAGAAGGAGATTTTCGGAATTTTCATTTTTCTATTTTACTAAATAAATAAATACGAAAAAAATCTGACCGGCTGCTGCTTAAGCTTCTTCGAAACCGCTCTTTGGTTTTTAGAATCCGAATTTTTTGTATTGCGGATTTGCTAATCAGTCGTTTTGATCCACTAAATATCTGCCACTTGCACATCCTTGTCTTTTAATTAATATTTTCATTATCGATTGAATTAATCTAAAATATCTAATGTCTGAATAGTAATCAAATACAGATTAAAATTTAGTATAATAAGTCAAGATTTATGTACCAACAATATACGTTTCTATGTAAAAACTTATGGCTGTTAATGAGTAACTGTTGCTTATTAATCGCTGCAAGTTCGGCCAAATATATTGAAATCATTGGGTTTTAAAATATATTCAACCACTAATTGGCTTTGATTTTAGCCAGCTTTTATATATCAAATGTGAATTTGGATCTGAATAATAATCTAATCGAGGAAAAGCTTTGGTGGATCTTCTTCTTCTATTTTCACAAATAAATTTTATAATTTATACAAATAATTTTTTCAAAAATATATACAAATAATCTTTTAAAAGGAGACACATATTTCAGAAATGCAAGATTGCGATATATATATTTGATTCTTATGAAAAGTTGACAGTGTGAAAGAAGAATATAAATAAGAGATACAATTAATTTAAAAGAAATTATTTATTATTTTTTTAAAGTAAATAAATTAAATATTTAATTTCTCTTTGGCAACAATAAAAAAATTAAATATAATTGGAGTTGAGAGGCTAATATAATGGTTAGTTTGTGATATATTGATCAAATATTTAATTTGTTTACTTTATTAGCCCCTCAACTTCAATTATACGATGAGAAATATATATATTGCAATTTACGCCATATAAAGTATTTGGAAATTATAAATTTACAAATAAAAAATTATTAAATTCTGTTTACATTTTTATATTTGTCTTTTATATTTATCTAACTATCTATTTGAAACCAATAAATTTTATAAAAATTTTATTTATAAATCTACCTTCTCATATTCAGAAGATAAAAAGATTTGAATTTCAATTTTAGATTAATCACTTCAAATATCTAATATTTATTATTAATAACATTTATTTTCAAATTAATTCTAATATTATAATTATTATTTCCAAAATGAAGGTAAATTTTATTTGCCTTTTTCTTACGTTTATTTGCCCATTTTACCGGTTAGGCACGTTAAGTTGGTATGATGGGTCTGTCGTATAATTTCTCTAAAAATACTAATGATATTTGTAATTTGCAATTTCATTACCGTATTTAGTCAGTTTTACTTTTATCTGCACTGGATAAAAAAAAATCTCTAATTAATCTGTGGGATTTTTTTTTATTTTAGTAACAATACGGTAATTATGTAACCACGTGTCGATACATTATGGAGCCAATGCAATGAGGGCATAAAGAAGTTAGGGGGGAGATATTTATCATGGTATATATAATGATGTGGCAGGAGGAGTGTCGTCGGAGGCGGCAGATTCCATTCTATCCTACGTGGAATAATTTGGTCCACAATAGGAACCAAGCCCATGTGATGACCACATGACTTTTCGTTGCTATTCTTACGTGTCATGGACCCACTTTTACCATTTATCTGCCCATTACTCTGCTCTGCTTTCTCATCATCCCCGCGTAATATCGCTATCGTTACTGTTGATAAGTTTTTTTTTCTATAAGATACTGTTGTTAAGATCACCTTTTTTTTCCAAATTGCTATCTCAAAAAGAATAGAAATAATCTCGACTTTCGGATTAGAATGGACATCTCTAATGAATTTCAAAATTTTTAAATTTTTTTTTGACAATAACAAAAGGTTATGTATTTTTAATCTCTGACAAGGAACTAAACTCCAAACTAGAAAATCAGGTGTGAATAAAATTGTTGTTGCCGCAACATAACATATGCAACTCCATTTCTTTTTACAGAAAAAATTAGCCATAGAAGGAAAATATTTCAATAAGCTTGTAATGTAATCAAAAGACCCAAATAAGAGGATCAAAATTTTATTTCTAAAACAATTCTTTTCATTCTATTTTATTTTTTAAATAATAATTTATCATGCAATTAATCACAAATTTACAATTCACTATAAAAGTAGATGTTATTTTTAAGAATATTAAATTTACATTAGTTTCACATCTTAAATGCACATTAACTAATAATATTGTAACTGAATCAAACTTGAGAACTCCACATTTTATACATATTTTAAAAAATGGAAGAAGTTATTATTATGTCACTCTAAAAAGAGTGCAACATTTGATTTTTATTTTTGTCTCACAAATATTATCACTTGTATGTACTAACAACACGTTAAAAAAACTAATATAGTGAATTATACAATCATACCAAGCTGGTTGTGGGACCAATTAATTACCAACTCAAGAAAAAAAAAAATATAGTGATTTATATTTAAATTTGCCATTTTAAAATAATTTTTTATTATTTTTAAATAATGAATTTTTTTAACATACATGGTTTTTTTTTTTTTTTGAATAAACATGATTTTTCACTTAAGAAAAAAACAATTTTGACTGTCAACAATTTTTTTGATTACTTAAATTAAGTGAAAATTTTAGTTTTTTTAACCGAAGTGAAAATTTTTAGTTTATTGATTTGTAGTTATATATAATGATATTTGTGAATTAGTTAGGGTGGTTGTGGTTGCTTGAGTTAAAGAGAAATGAAATCAGAGGTGATACCGAATCTTTTTCTATAAGAATATGGTGACACCGAGGTCCCAGCATCACCGTATGTAGTAGTGGTTGGTGCTCGTGGCATAACCCTCAACCATTACCCTGTCTCATCTTTATGCCATTTGGATAAATAATGTCTATTTTTCGAATATTTTATCATATGTACAAATACAAGTACTACTACTTTTTTTTTTTATCATAACAAGTAGAGCTGCAAATGAGTCAAATTATTCATGACTCGCTCGGTATTCAACTCGCTAAATGCTTGTTTACATTTGTTCGTCTGTTAAACGAGCCGAGCTTGTGCATACTCGTGAACAAACAAACTATTTCACAAGCTGTATCATTTAGGTGTAAATGAATATGTTTATGAGCGGTTTCCAAGCAGACATAATAAACATATATATATAAAAGAAATTCGGAGTGAAAAACCTTATAACCTAAAATCAACTCTTCCTACAAGCCACTACTCTTCTCTTTTTTTTTTAAAAAAAAAAAAATTTGCCCAAATTCATCTCATTGCTAAGATGCACCTCACATAACTAGTTACCACTTACTGACTCTTCTCTTCTTTCTTTCAAATTTGCGACAACTTCTCAATCAGGAAGTATTCAACTCTTTAACTTTGGAACTTTTCTACTGCTTCTCTATTTCCTCTCGTCAACTTTTTTTTTTAATTTATTGAAGAAGGTCTAAGAGCTTTAAGGTAAAATCTTAATATGTTTTTATCAGTTTTTAACGAGCTCAAGCCGCTAGAAATTTAAACGAAACAAGCTTGAACTTACTCGTTTAACAAACAAGCTGAGCTCGAGCACAAAATTGAGCGTGAAATTTAAACGAGCTGAGCTTGAATAGGGTAGTATTCAGTTCGACTCGACTTGTTTGCCGCTCTAATAACAACCCCAAGTTACCATTGAATTCATTCATCTAAATATACATTTTTTAAAATTTTTACTAAAGTCTTACCAATCAATTAATGCGAGCAATTTTAAACACACTTTTGGATTTAGTATTTTATATATCTTTTTTTTTTAAAGATTTTTTATTTAATAGTTATTTTACATATATTAATTTATATTTAAAGAATAAAATTTTTTTTTATCGACTATTTTTATTTTATTTTAAATTATTTTATATAATAATAATAATAATAATAATAATAATAATAATATAACAAATGATAAAAAGTGTTAAAATAATATTTTATTTATATATTTTGCGCAAATTTCGATTATTTAAATTTATATAACTATACAAGTATGATTATTATTATTATATATTAAGATTTCATTTTTGAAATTTATTTTTTTTCCCATATTTTTTGAAATTTAATTATGCATACAAGCTTTTTTTTCCATTTTTTTTTAAAATTGCCCGTTTAAATTATTATTAGCACAATAATACAATTTTTTTTTCTAGATTGAGATTTTTCGAGACAAATTTGAAATTTTGTACGCATCTAAAAGGAAAAGTCTTAAGAAAGAAAAAGTAGTCCCTAGCATCAGATTCTTAATAAGTACACAGCTGAATAATTCAACGTAGTATAGCATAGAATAGCGATGAATGTGTGAAATTACTGGGACTCGAATGAAAACCAACCGAAATTTAAGGAAAAAAAAAGGAATTGAGGACGTGGCAAGAGGTGTGACGTGAAATATCCGATGTGGCAAATGGAAATCAGTGTCGATTGGAGTGGTAATATGTGGAAGAGAGAGAAAGGATTGTGTGGTGCATCGACATAGAAAATAATTACAAGGTTCTCAGCACCAAGACCCTCTTTCTATTCTTCTCTTTATTTCTTTTTGTATCAGATAAGAGAGCGACGGGTGATGATGGGCTGGGCAGGGCAAAAGCCTTTAAACGAAGCGGTGCGGGGCCCCATACCCATTCCCATTTTCCAATACGTGTTCGATCGTTGAAACTCCTTTTATGCCTAACACTGCACTGCTTCTATTCCAAATTATTTCGACCGTACATCATTTTTTATTCTAAAATAATTATTAAATACATCATCGTACGCAAGAGAAGCCGTGTGAAATTGAAACAGGCCCGATATGCATGTTTTTGTGTAATCCTTGGGTCCGGCGAGGCTTCTAGCTTTGAGAGCCTCTGTCATCAGTGTTTTTCAGTTTGTTGAATATTTATATTAGTCCCGAAATCAGTGGTCAATACTTTATAGAATTTAATTTTATATTATAAATTTTATATAATTACAAATTCAACTGTTTTAATTATTTCATATTTAATTTATAATATAGAGTTGAATTCTGCAAATTATGAACCATTAAAATTGATCTGAGGATTGAGTATTAACAATCAGCGGTTCAAGTTTAAAAACCAAAAAAACAAAACCTTTGTGGGTCTCTCGCCTCGAGAGGTTTATCTTTTCTGGTAATCCTGTTGGCTACACTACATTTTGCATACATAAAATATAAAACGAATTCCAAGCTATAGTTGTTTTAAAACTATTTACTGTAAAGGGTTAAGTCATTGGCAGGAAAAAAATTGTAAGCAAATTTGTAGTCAAGAGGAGTTGATTTG
>CATIWJ010076307.1:0-11838 GCA_949640765.1 Croton laevigatus | reverse complement strand
ATAAAGAAAGAAATGCTGCAGGAAAGAAACGAAGCAAAGCTTCGACAGAAAGAAACAAAAGGCGAAGGAAGAAAGAAAGAAACGCCACCGCCACCGCCCCCGCCCGTCGCTACTTATATAGGGCCCTAAATTTATAACTCGTACAGGGCCCCTAATATCTCAGGGCCGGGGCTGATTATTAACGACTGATTTGCTAATAAATTACATGATTTTCCCATGTTAAAAATTTTAATTATATTGGTGTAATTCTTGTATTTAATTTACACTATAAAAAGTGCTTTAGGTGCTAATATATAACAAAGCAAAATAAAAGACTCCTCCTGATTTTTGGAGTGATGGAAAAAGGTTCAAGTTCAAGTGATAAGGGTAAGAAAATTGTAGTAGATGGAGATTCAAATCGAGGTGCAACAACAGTGCCTCCTCCAGCTCAAGCTCTCAATCTCAAAACTAAGAAAAGTGAGACTTTCTTCTACGTATACAACGATAAGCAAAATAAACTTATAAAAACCTATCCACATAAAAAATAAAAATGAAGTTAGATTTTTGTTAGGAAATTTTTAAATTTATATGCTAAATAAGAAAATTTTATTATTATTATAGTGGATAAAATAAATAAAGTATTTTTGCTTTTTGTGTTTAAATACGAACACAAACCATCCGAATTCTGTTTGCGCTAATTCCATCTTGTTTTCGTACCTTTTTAACTAACAGAGGATGGAACTAAACTTAAAAACCACAACCTGTCTATTCCGATTAGTGGTGAGCCAATCATTTTGGAAATAATAGTAGTTGTTACGGGAAAATATGAACATTGAATTCATAGCAGATACACCTATTAGTCAAGCTCATAAATAAATACTACTGCCAGCCACGAGCACCGATCACCACAACCGACCGCCATCATGTATATAAATTAGTATATAAATACATACTCATTTATAACCAAAACATAATGTAATATGTGAGTTTTTATTTATATATACTATTTTGTATACTCGTACATACTCCCAACATAATAAGTTTATATATTATTTACTCGTATATACCACAAATAAAATGAAGTACATAATTATTTATGCCAAACAAAATATAATATATAATTATATACCTAAAATATAATATATAACGTATTATTATATAATTATAAACTGATGGCCATTATTTTTTCCAATGAACTAAAACGGCCACATGAAAAATTGAAGAGGATGAGGATGAGGATGAGCAGCAGTTCCTGGAATGTTGCGATCGAGAAGAAGAAGTAGAAGACAAAAATGGATGAAAATAGGCAAATTTTACACTAGTCATGATTTCTTTCGCAAACACAAAGAAGGATTCGTGTGTTCCAGTGACTATTCTTTTATTGCGTGTGTATGGACTAAATTAAACCAAAGTTGCTTGTTTTGATTTTTGGAAATGAGATGTTTGAAATTTTAAAAATACTACTTCCAGTTTTTTCATTTCTTTACCTTTCCTATTTTAGCAAATTTTTTTAATTCTTTACGTTTCCATTTATGGTAAGTTTTGTAATTGTTTATTATTATTATTTTATTGGTATCGGTGAAAAAGTAAAATTTATAAAGGATTAGTAATTGTTTATTATTATAGTGTATTGGTATTAATAATTTTTTGGTATTTGTGTTTTTAGGGTGTAAAGAAATGAAAAAATTGGAGGTAGTATTATCCTATTTCAATTTTTGAAACTTATTTACTAATGCAACTTTTCAAATTTGATATCCACTAAATCCTAAACTCTTTCATATTTTTTACCAATTAGAGTGTGATCTTGTTGGTTATCATACCTTTTATAAATATGGTAGCTTAGGGAATTAATTAATTAATTAATAACTTGAATATATTATATTCATAACAATTTAAATATTAACAAAATAAGAAAATTACTGTTTTGTCCACATTTTTTTGTGTGTAAATTATGCTATTTTATCTCTACTGTTTAGACAAATATATTTTTTAGTTCTTCTGTTAGTTTTTCCTTTTAATAATTTTTTTAATCCCTAAAATATTCTTATTACTAAAGGACCAAATGAAAATTGGCTGCTCGCTCGCCCAAACAAAGGCCAGGAACTGCAAGCCAAGCTACCATTGATTGCCACGACCATGCCGCCACTTCAGACCACGTTGCCGCCACCGGAGTGAAGCCCATTCAATGACGAACCTTTGGGCATTAGAACAACCACAGCTAATACATCCCAAAACCGTCAAAAAATCAAGAGGAAAGCTTAGGTTAACTAAAACAAAAGCTTGGTTGTCGTTGTTGCCTTTTTCACCATGTTTCGAGCAATTCAAGACTACCAGGGGATTCTTTAGTCACTAGTGAGTCGTTTAACACCAGTATCTTTTCCATTCATCAGCTAGAAAAGAAGAAAATATCGGCTAGATGGGTCAGCTAAAAATGACCCAAAATTTTCAGACGGTGAAAGTAACACATTTCGGTGGTCGATTGTAGAAAAAAAGACATTTTTGAAATCTTCACATTGGTGTACTCATTTACAAGTTTCAAAACTAAAAAATAAAATTGAGTTTTGGGATTATGAATTACATATTGATTCAGGTAGGATATAAGACAAAGTGTACTTTTGTCCCTTAAAGAGTAATAGAGTTATTTTAGGAATCATGAAATATTTCACTAATATGTAAAATGTCAGGACAAAATAATAATTTTTTCCATAAAATGAATTAATAATTAACTAAATACTAATAGATTTATTATTGAATATCCAATATTAAAGTGATTAAAAGAAAAGGGTCCAACAAACCCTAAATAATCATCACGTGCAGCACACCTCTTTTTTTTTTTTAAATTTTTTAATGGCAAAGTATCAAAGCATTTGCCTCAAAAATTTACAGGCTTAAAAAATAAAGCGTGAGTTCAAAGTACATATCCACTCAGAGCACAAAGACGACCCTCAGTCCCAGCCATAAAACTCGGAGACAGATCTGAGAAATCAACCATTGCTTTGTCCCAAATCCCAATTGCTGACTATGGCTATTTCTTCTGTTAGTATCTCTTTTTCTCTCTCTTTATATACTTACTCATTTATCTATTCATGTACATAGAAAGATGTTACCTTTCCTATTCTATTGCTTGTTTTTATAGTGCTGTATTACATGTTACATTTATATCCTCAGTTTGGTTTCCAAGAAAATGGGAGAAACTGAGACAAATAAGTTTTGGGCATTTGATAATTGCTTTTAGTTAGATTTCTTGTGCATTGAAATGAGAGAACGGTACAATTCATACTTCCTCCTACTTTTGGAATGGGAAGGTCTTTATTTTATTAGTTTGAAATTGTTTTCTATTTGTTTCATTTGATGGTTGGGGAATTAAATGATTCCAGGCATTGAAAAATAAGAATTTGAAGTTATGATATTTGATTCTCCTTTCTTTGTTCTAAAATTATATTTACCTGATCTGGTGTGAGGGACTGGGCATGGAAAGTGGAATTTTGTTTGTGATAAATCATAGATGTTCTTGCAGACATTGAACCGGACAGCTGATCCAGCTTGATTTACCTGGGAAGTTCCAAATTCCAATTAGAAGTAGAACATCTATTTATTGATTCTTTTTTTTTTTTTTCTCCAATTAAGTATTTTATTTTAGATGAACATGAATGATTGTGGAGAGAATAACTTTGCCCAAGGAGGAGGGGTATACATGTGCACCGAATTGACCTAAAGGACATTGGGAAATGAGTATTATTTAGTTTCTTTATCAACCAAGGGTTCCTTTGCTTATTTATTGCTTAATATGATCTTTGATGGATTGGGCTCAGGGATAATATTGTTTTACTTGGGCTACATTTCAGTGGCAGATTATGCAATTACTAATTGAATTAAAAGAAAAGGAAAAGGATTTTGGTTTCTTTATGGAAACTTCAGTTTCCCTTGACATGAGGTCTTATTGGCTATTCATTGAACATGGAATTGTTTCATTTGAATTAATAGAAATCATCCAGTTCCAACTGAATTCTATTTTTCAGCAGGGTTGAAGTTTCCTATGTTTGTTTTTGCAACCAGTTACCTGAAGTGTGGGATAACTGGAATTTCATGGTATCAAAAGAAAGAATATCAATCTCCTGTCAGAAAACCATGGAACTATTCTTTTCAGCCAGCTCATCTTCACATAAATGAACTGATTGGGCGTGGAAGTCTCTGTTCACAGGCAAAAGGTAAAGTCAAAATTACATGCTTATTTAAATAAATAAACAAGAAATACTATAAATTGAGAAACTTTGGAACAAAGTAAGATCACAATAGGCAGTATTGGTTGTGATCCAGAGGGTTGAAAGTTCAGTTGACTTTTTACAACTTATTCAGTTTGGTGGTTTCACATTTCAGGTTTCAAGTATCAAAAGGTGTCATATCAAGACATGGATAAAACAGAAAGCAATGTGGCTGTTGAAGATCATCTAGAAGATCCGCCTCTTTCCAATTCTTATGAAAATGCCATGGAAGCACTTTCCTCTCTTATAACACGTCCAAAACGTGGAATTCCGTCATCCCTTGTAGGGAAATATGAAAAATTGGAGAGGATGCATATGTATCTTAAGGTATTGCAACATTTGTCTAGTGATTTGGAAATGCTCAGAAATGTTTTTTTATTTGTATAGCAAGCTTTGATTTTATGTTGGTTTAATCATTATGGGTTATTTCCCTTTTTGTTGACACTTAACATTGTAGCATATGGGCCGCAACTGCTTCTTTGTTTTGCATCTTCACTATTAACCTGTTTTCTGGTTTGAAGTTTCTTATTTATCACTGAGAAGTTTAGCAAATTATTTAACTTAATTTATTCTTTTGTTTTGCTAATTGAAAGACTGCATGAATGTTTCTCCGCAGATACTAGGGTTGGAAGAACATATACCTGGGCTCAGGATTATCCATGTTGCTGGAACAAAAGGGAAGGTATGGTCCCAGTTTATAATTAAAAAAAAAAAATTAGAGAATTATTATTTAAACCCTCTTGAAATATCGTTTGGACTTTTTATTTCTGCCTTCAAATTGAACATCTTTATTTTAGTGTGCCCCTAGCTAATGTGTGTCTGAATTATAGTTGAATGGCTTATGAACATGCTTGATAGGAGAAAATTTCAGTGATCAGATGTTCTACACAGCAAGCTCGCAATATAAAAAAAAATTATTGATATCCTTGTTTATTAGCTTTGACCCATGTTTGTGCTGTCATACGTTGATCTTAGGCTTAGTGGCTCACATTGTTAAAAGTTTACTGAAAGCCAATCATATTTATTTTAACTTTTTTAGTAACACGGTTTGTTCTATGATCTTGTATTTCAGGGTTCAACTTGCACATTCTGTGAAGCTATTCTACGAGAATGTGGATTTCGAACAGGGCTGTTTACTTCCCCTCACTTAATTGATGTGAGAGAGAGATTTCGTCTAGATGGGTTAGTTTATGCTTCAATGCCAGTTGTCATTCTATCATATTTAACTAAGCGTTGAGCAGGGGGACTCCCTTGCTCTTGTTCCTTCCCATTGGAAAAAATAGTTCTCTAAGGATATCTTCCTCTACAATGCTGGAGCTCAAGAAAGTTTTGATTATTGATGAAATCAAAGGCAACCTTGCTGTGTTTAATTGTCATTGCCAACTGTACCATTTGATATTCTTGGGTTGTCAAATGCTCTACAATTTTCTTTTTCCTTTTTAAAATGTTTTGAGAGACACTAGAGATTTCTTTCCTTTTTCAGTCTACTGTAATATTACAATCAGTTAATCTTCCACTTCTTATGGTTCCATTCAACTCTTTCCGCTGTCGAGTGAGATGGACTGGTGGAGATTTAGAATTTAATACAATTGCTAAAACCAACAGTGACATAGGATCAGCAATTGTAACCATAGGAAATAGTTTCACAGATATGAGCTGCTTAGTTAAATTGTTCAGATTCTACCTTATTACTTTCACTGATAAATGTTCATGATCATCCATTAAGGAGGTGCAGCAATTGTCCTTGGAGATGTATGGCCGTTTAGTTCTTTCATATAAGTCAGATTTGGCTGGTTGTTGGGTTTGGAAATTGTTAATTATCCAAGCTATATTCTTAGTCATATTATTGGCTGTGAATATCTGAATAGAACAAAACATTTGGATATCTTTTTTTTTCTGAACAAAGGAGATAGAATTTCTTGAATGTCAATTGTTGTTGGTATCTTGAAACCTAACTGACTTGAATTCCTTTTGCAGGGTGGACATATCCGAAGATAAATTTTTATTGTATTTCTGGGATTGCTGGAATCTGTTGAAGGTAAAAATTACTGTTCTGTTCATATATGATTCTTAGTAGTTAGATGGTTATGCAATCCGTAAATGGCTGCAATATAAATCTTGGCATTTTGGTTTCTAGGAGCACGTAACTGAGGACCTGCCAATGCCTCCTCTATTTCAATTTCTCACAGTACTGGCATTCAAAATATTCATCTGTGAACAGGTTAGCAACACAAGTTTAGCTTGCAATGAAGTTTGCTCATTTTTACTTTGGACATTCAAACAGCTGTAACTTATGATGACTTTTCCTGCACCTTGACAAGTTCTCTTCAATTTGAGTAAAAGAACAAGATTTCACAATTATATAGATCAACATATGCTGTAGTAAATGCCATAGGCCGCATTATACCCTAGCCCATTCGTAGGGGAATGCTGCCTAGGGTTTTTGTTCTCCAATCCATGTAAAATATTCTAAGTAAAATTAATATAATACCCTTTCTCACTCTAGCTCAGCAATTTCTGGTGCTCTGTTTGAGTTGCATTTTCTTTTTCATTTTTTTACAGGTAGATGTTGCTGTAATTGAAGTTGGTCTTGGAGGAACAAATGATTCCACAAACGTGGTATGCTTCCTTATTGGATTTTAGTGCTGCTTATTCCAGTCATTTGGGCCTTTTAGTCTGCTGTCACAATTTCAATAAATATAACATGCAGAGAAAATTTTCATTGTAATTGAATATTGTGTGATGAAAGAGAGAATAACATCAATGGTGTTTCGTTGATGATATTGTTTTCTATGACTTGTTGCAGATTAAGAATCCGGTTGTTTGCGGCATCACATCTTTGGGGATGGATCACACAGAGACATTAGGTATTCAGTTTTCTCATATTTTTCATTATTATCAATATCCTCAATGTTGCAGTCCCTAGCTCGAAATCTAGTTATGGATTTTTAGAAAAGATAAGGTTTTGGTTAGGAAGGATTTGGCTTGTTCTACCCATATGTTGATGGAGTTAGGAAAGAATTTGCCATCTCTTGAGTTTTTAGGAAGTACTCAAAAACTTCAGAAAATTTTCCTTATAGTTTCACCAAGAAATAGTTCTTTGGAGAAATAACATAACTACGATTTAGGGAAGATAGTTGATATGAAAACTAACCCACAAACAACTTAAAACATGGAAAACAACTACAATGCTCACTGAAGATAACTTAAAAAGGATATAACCGAAAGTAAGAAATAAAATGTAGAAAATTCACTGTATGCTACTTCTGCTGCTTTTGTGTAGTGCCATTTGTTGACCTATTATAATCTACTTATTTGGCTTCGTAACACTGTCTTTTGCTTCTATCTGTAAACACAAATTAATGTTGGTGGCTTAATTTTTATTTTACTTTATAGAAGGGGCTTGAGTTTAGAAAACTTCATCCTTTAAAAAGAAAATCTAAAATTTTATGCACAATAAGTTGAACATGAACTGCAGAAAGGATTTCTCAAAGTAAACAGTTACTGCACTATCTTGCAGGTGATACCATTGGAAAGATTGCTTCACACAAGGCTGGAATTTTCAAGGTATGGAACTCACGTGGAAGCTAAAGTAGAAAGAATGCGGTTTTTACTGATAAAGAGTATTTATAGCTATATTTCTGTTTTATTATTCTAATTGGCAGTATTCATTTTCAAGTATTTTCTGAATTGGGTTGATCATTGATGTCTTCCCTGCTCCTGAAGCCTCAAATTCCTGCATTTACGCTCCCCCAACCTTCTGAAGCAATGGATGTTATTAATGAGAGGGCCCATGAATTGGCGGTAATCACTGTTCTACGTTATCAGTTCTTAATGTTTTGAGTTAACAATATTTCTTGATTACTTTTGCTTTGTCTTGAATGTTTGTGTTTGTTATTTGGGTGATACTCTAGTTCTCTTTTTTTTTTATCACCCAGAATCCTAGTCTGGCTCAACATAAATACAATGTTGGTTAATCTTTATCATCCTTAACAAGATATCCCTTAACAATCTTTTCATAAAACCTTTAACATCCAGATCTTTCTAGTTTTCATCCTAGTTATTTCTGAACAAGAAGGGTGACAAATGGTTTTTGTGCTAATAGGAAATTGATTCTTTCTGTTTATATATTTTTTAGTTATATTCCATTGTCTTATGTGTGAGCTTCTTTCTTCAGCTATCATTTTCTCAAAATTAGTTGATTGAAGCTTCAAAAGTTGGCATGCTTGCTTGAGTATCCACCTACAATGACTTGAGAATTTCCCATGGAATTTTGCTGATTGATTTAGCGTTAACTGTTTCAGGTACCCTTGAAAGTAGTGGAGCCTCTGGATCCCAGCCATTTTGAGGGGTTAAAGCTTAGCTTGTCCGGTGATCATCAATTCTCTAATGCCGGTCTTGCTGTTTCTCTGTGTAAATGTTGGCTTCAAATGACTGGAAACTGGGAGAAGTTATCCCAAAATGTTAGCTTCACTCTGGTATTTATCATTATTCAAGAAAAGATCTATCTCCTGGTTATTTATTATGGACTGACCATGTAATGTTTCAATATGAGATGTATGTAAATAGGAAAGGTTTGTTCATGTTTTGTTATTCTGGTTTTCATGGATTTGACTTTGGATTCCGAGTTGAATTAAAATCCACTGTTTGGGTTAATTAAATACTTTTGGATTTGAATTTAATAAAATTCATAAACTTTCAGAAGCTTTAAAGTGATGGAGATAAAAATACCTTTGACTTATGTTTTATTTCAAATACACTACTTTCTGTTATTCTATATTCCAAATCAAATTAAAGGATCAAAATGGAACATAAAAATGTATATGTTAATACCTATTTCTGTTTAGACATTTTGTAATATTTCTTCTGCATGTTTATGTGTCTATCAATTCATAAGCAGCCGGATATCGATTGGCATCTTAGCATCCTTCACTTGGTGCAGTTTGGTTGGAGATCCATTTCTTTGTATTTTGTGATAGTGTTAAATAGTGTAGTCTTCTTCTTCGTCATTTTAACTTTTTAAATCCCAAACCAAAAGGTTTAGTAATGGCTGTAACTGTTCTTCCTCAGCCTGCGTTTTGCGATTTATCTTAATTAATTTGTGGTCAAATTGTTATGATGTGATAGCAGAATGACAAAGAAGATAGTTTGCCAGAAGCATTTCTTAGAGGTCTCGCAACAGCACATCTTTCTGGTAGGGCTCAAGTTGTATACGACTCTTCTGAAAAGTGCTACTCTTCATCAACTGTGCCTGGAAATTCTTCGGGAGATCTAATTTTCTACTTGGATGGAGCTCACAGTCCAGAAAGCATGGAGGTTTGCGCTAAATGGTTCTCTAGTGCTGTTCAAGAAAAAAAGCAGTTTCCAGATTTGGTATCATCTTCTCATGGTGTTGAAAATATGGAGGCCATTTCAGGAAATGGTTACATCCGGCATGAAAGTTGCAACACAGAAGAGTCTATAAAAATCTCAAAGAAGGTAAAATTCTTTGTAGTCCATAATATTTAGTCAGCAGGCTACAAGTTCCTTCCCATTTCCTGGATTACTTTTATTCATCCCATCATTGTGGTTCTTTTACTTATTAGGCGTTTGAATTGTTTGTTCTGTTTTTATTTATTCACTTCTCACAAATTATTGTTTAAGCCTTGTCGTAGATTCTTTTATTCAATTGCATGGAAGTCAGAGATCCACATATTTTGCTTCCACGACTTGTCAATACATGTGCTTCCTCAGGTATTTGCTGCCTTATTTAAAATATGGCTTTATCATGCTAAAACAACCACCGGCGGAAATCTTTTTTATCATTATTGCAATTTTGCAACTTCTAAGCTTTTAATAATGTAATTCCGTTTTAATAGCAATTCTATTCCATTTTATCTGAAAATGTATGGCTTGATGGGATCATTCTCAGGTACTTACTTCTCAAAGGCTATTTTTGTCCCAAGCATGTCAAAATACAACAAGGTCACTTCCAGCACCTCATCCATTCCTTCAGAAAACTCTATTCGAGATTTGTCATGGCAATTCAGCTTGCAGAGGCTTTGGGAGAAGACTGTCCATGGGATAGGTACCTTTTTTTTTTTAAGGCCTCCTTGAAAGCATGCTTATTTTGAATACTTCTTTATGCTAGCATAGTTTTACTTGAATCCTCCCTTTTGTTCTCATACCAGTCATGTCTCAAAGAATGAGGATTTCACCATATAGGCCGCAATAACTATTTTCCCCTTTGTTTTATAGGATTAACAACAAAAAGAAGTAGAAAAATAAAAGAGATATTTGAGGACTGATATGTTCCAGTATTATTACTTGTACAATGTTGAAGTCCTTAGTTTAGATGTTAGAGCAGAATATTCATTTTCTGATTGATAACTCATAAAGTAATGCGTACGTCCTCCAATGAAACTGTGATATTTTTTTGTCACTAATTTTCAGCGAACAAGAAATACTTAGGTAGACTATGTATACCATGTCATCTGTAGACTAATCCAGCAGGGTGAGGAAAAATAAGTTTGTGGGTGGCTATATTTTCTCTCTCCTGGACATGTGTTATTGATCTGTTATCCTAACCATGTTCAGATAATATATCATGGCCCATCATCTGATCTTTCCTCATCCAATTGCATCAGTCTACATATGACGCGTTAGACATAATCTAACTAAAAATTTCTCCCAAAGAAGAGCTCATTCATGTTCATTCAATTCAACAATATCTACATTTGTTTTTTCATTTGGTTCATCGGAATTTTGAGTCTGCTAGTAATAAAAATCATTCTTTTTGTGTCAATGCATTGTCAAGTAATAAGATGAACTGAAAATCTTTTATTACATGGCGCAGAACCAAATGCTGCTGCACTTGAAACAAGCTCCAGGTTGGACAGTGCAGGGAACATCCCACCCCGTGAATTTCTATACAAGGATGGCTCTCATTGCAAACCTGGAGAAGGCAATATTGCTTGCAGTACTGTCATTTCTTCATTGCCTTCAACGATTAAATGGTTGAGGGATTGTGTTAGAGAAAACCCTACCCTAAGACTTCAGGTAAGTAATTTGGTGAAAAAATAAACTTCCAATTCATCAATTTTTTTTAATGACAAATTTAAATTTTAAAGTTTCAAACTTCATCCTTCAATCTATTCATCGAAAGCTCTTGTACTAACAACATTACACAACATGCATTGGATTACAGGTTCTTGTTACTGGATCGTTGCATCTGGTGGGAGATGTACTGAAGCTATTAAAGAGATGAATTACAACACATGAATTATAAGGAGTGCCCAAAGTTGTGGACTGTTGTTAAATTCTTTGGCGAATTGATTTTTCTTAAAATGTGCAGTATCACTGAAAATTGATGCTGCAATAAACTGGAAATGCTTGTTTTGATTATTTTTTTAATTTGAGTTACATGTATTATTGAAAGAGCAGTATTAGTAAGATGTCTTCTGCTATTACCTTTTTTTTTTTTTGGCTTATTTGCCCTCTGCATTGTTATCTTTATGCAAACAGGAGAAAGATAAATAGCAAATTTTTCCTCCCATTTTATTTTCTTTCCTCTTAAAACTTTCCATAAAACTACTGTTGTTTGCTTATTTCTATAATC
>CATIWJ010076303.1:0-12799 GCA_949640765.1 Croton laevigatus | reverse complement strand
ATTGATCTGGCCAATTAATTAATTGATAGGATGCATATAGCTAATCAATGAGATTAAATCCATAATTGTTTAGTCGAGTTGATGCAAGTAGCGATTGGTATAACTTGATTGTAACCAGGCTTTTGGGTTATATTAAGTAATTGCATGATCTAGTTTAAATGGGTTCTCGTAGAATCAGTTAACTAGGGCAAGGTCTTTCTAGTGTTCATTGTAATTGAAAAATTAAATCCTTCGTCGTACTTAGGGTTGTTTGTTGATTAGGGGTTGTTATTAGATCGTATCTTAATAATCTAGGATTAAGAAAAGATTGGTTGGATCGTCGTACTTTCTGACTATAATTTGTCTGTGATGTGGAATTATTAAGTTATCTTAGAGTCAATGATCAAACGTAAGAATTTCATACTGAGAATTATACCTTTGGCTGTGTTTGTTTTTCATTGCTTTTGATTTTATTTTCCTGCTGCGTTTTCATAATTTTATTTATTTCATTCAATTCAAAATCCCCCTTTTCTATTCTAGCACTTTAGGAATAAACTTGACCAGTCTTTATGGGATCGACCCTGCTCATCACTGTTTACAAATCTTTAGAGAAGGCAATTTTATTTTTGGTTGTTTCGACACCCATCAAGAGCATCCATTATTAGAGTCGGGTTTGAAGAAACAAAATGGAAACCGGAGCTCCTTCGTATTGGTAGTTCGTTTTTTATAGTTACTCACCACTAGAGAACAGGTTGAGACTCCACCATTGGTAGCGTATGCGAAAGCTGGTTCCTTGGCTGCTCTGCTTTGCGCTATTTGTTGGGTTGCTAGCAGTTTTTTGGCTAGTTGGCTTGGGTTTTCTCTTACTTGGGGGGGTAAATTTCATTCTTTAGTTAGTTATTCTATTGTTTAATTTTCATGTGGTTTCTTTTTAATTTCTTATCCAAATTTATTTTAGATTGAATATTAATCATTTGTTGTTTGTTCATCTGAAAATTGTAAACCCCTTTAGGAGAATTATCTTTGGGTTCTAAATTATGTTTTATGATTTGTTGGTGCTACTGATAGATTAGAGTTTGGAGATTGAAAATTGCAATGAACGCTTTTAGACTTTAAAAATAGTGATCATAAGACCTTCAGCTTATATGTTCAATAGATTGGTCATATAAGATTTTATGATCATGCCTCTAACTATATCTATGCTGTAGCTTTGAATTTTCTATTCAAATTACTGGAATACATTGTTGAAGTAATCAAAAACAAAAATGGCAAATATATTTATTTTTACCCTCATGATGGAATTTTTCAGTTTTCACCCTTTTTATCCCATGTAATTTTTTCTTTAATTCAGTAGCGTTCTTGTCTTGAATCAGGAATTCGTTGCTTAATATTGTCATGTAGTTATTAATAATACTATTGATTGATCTTATTTTCATTAACTATTTTGACTCTGGCTTGTATTGTGAATTGCAGTAGTTTGATTCGAGGTACGAATATAGGATGTGTAGTGGTTTCTTATTTAGTTGGTTGTTGAGTTGCTGTTTATGAATTTTCCATGGCAACCTGCTTTTGTGTCCTGGATTCTTTATTTTTCTGGTACAGTATAGTTTTCTTGTGTCTTGACATTACATTCAGTAGTTGGTGGGTGAGGATATCTCTTCAAATAGCTATTTTTATGCTTGACATTTTGGCCATTCATTTATTTTCTCCATCAACCAGTTTTAATTCTGTA
Organism: Croton laevigatus; assembly: GCA_949640765.1. Classification (NCBI taxonomy): domain Eukaryota; kingdom Viridiplantae; phylum Streptophyta; class Magnoliopsida; order Malpighiales; family Euphorbiaceae; genus Croton; species Croton laevigatus. Next base: position 11,088 of record CATIWJ010076303.1, on the reverse strand, counting down.
ATGCTAATTTCAGGGTGGTTTTGTTTGGCACCACATTACCCTAACCTAGACAGATAAGTTGGGTAAGTTAAGGTATAATTATTATCTGTGGTTTTGTGTTTGTGATGCTAAGTTTGACACTGAAATCAGCAAGTACAGCTTAAAATACTTTTATCATACCTCGATTTTTAGCACCTAAATGCAGATTTAGTCCTAGTGAAGCATATTCAAATTTATAAATAGCACAGGCCAATTCAAATCTTTGAAACGGCCCTGCATTTATAGGAAGGACTTAAGAGATCATTTGAGTTAAGAGAATTAAAATGTTAAACCTACAATAAAGCCATTGAATTCAAATTTTTATTTGAGAAAAACAATAAAATCAATAAATTTTTTATATTTCATTATAACTTCAATTTCATCATTTTAATATAGGTTATTTAATTTTATTTTAAAATTTTTTATCAGATCAAGTGATTTTTTTTTTCTAAATTCAAATATTACAATTTCAAATTTCTTCCATTTTAACCTTGCTTAAGGGATTTACGAAATTTATCTTATATATATATATATATATATATTACGACATTTATCTTATTGATATATATATATACCAAAAATGTTACATAAATCTCACATAGTATATAAATTGCTACTTTACACATCCTACTAGGTTACGTCCGTTAACTCATTTAGCATTTGGGTACGTTAAATTCATTAACTCGTCTAATTAATGTTATATGTGAAAGAAAAAAAAATTAATTTTGGATGAATTTTATAAATTGTTGGGGTATAAAGTTTGTTTGTTATGAAACTATGTGATTTTGTTTTTCGTTAATTCGTTTAATTCATAAATCTTGGCTTAAAGTCATAACTTTGGAGAATGATCTAGTCGTTTGTTAAATTGGGTAATCATAGGAATATTATAATTCGTTAAATTCATCCAATTTTTTTTCCCCTACTTTTGTTATGGTATTCCACGAACACTCACCCCTACATCCTAGCCATGGCCAACAACATGATCATTCTAACCATACTTTGGATCAACATAAACCCATCATTCCTACTATCCTTACATACCATTTTAGACCCTAGCAGGACTCTCCAAATGTTTCATATATGTAATTAAGATCTAAAATAACAACTTATTTGGATTTGATTAATATGGGTTAGAGCGCTGGACAATTCATATCTTTAACTCATGAAGGTACTTTCAAGTTTTTGCAGTATTGAAAAATTCACATGCTAATCAAGGTTAGAAATTCGATCCCCACTTGAATATAGAAAAAAATAAATTTTTTAGTCAATTGTTTCATTTTTTAAAGTGCCTATAAACCAGCGAATCTAGATGGATTAGTTTAGATTTTTTATATGTTTAAAAGACGGTTTGCTGTAATTTAAAAAAAAAAAAAAAGAAAAGTCAGAGGCTAGCGACATACTTTTCCAAATTGAATAAATAATAACCTTACCAATTTTCAAAAACTGTCATCATCCTAACTAATGCCTTTTTTTTTAAAAAAAAAAGTGAGAATGGGTCAGGAGAGAAAAGACAAATACAGTAGATTCGAAATCCCAACCACAAAATATAGCGAAGGTCAAACAAGGAAGGAAGAACGGAAACACTAGCACATGCTGGATGCACAAATCAAAACATTTTTAATGTCGTTTTATTTTGAACGATGACAAATATTTAATTAACTTATTGATTCCTAATGTATTTAGTAAATATTTATGCTAATTAAGTCTACAATGACTGTATTTTTTATGCCTACCAAAATTATGTAGATTTAAATTATTCTTCATGCAAAAATATAAAATTATCTAAATGGAAAATGTGGCGGACTAAAGAAATTATTCTCTAACGACAAAAATATTTATAATAGGTTAGTTGGTGTAGGCATTCAGAAAATTTACAATAGAGAGAACGTAGTTGAGCTAAATTTTATAGTAATATTCTTAAAATACCATTTGCCTTTAGATGAAAATAGGCAGTTTCATTATAAACATCACTTCGCAACAGATGACTGACATTATAAAATCTTGATGACAATAATATTTGTCCTTTTTTTTTTTTCCAAATTTAGACATCTCATACAGTGGCAGACTTGGCTCAAGCTCAATATCAGCTTGAGCCCACCCTCATTTTCAAAAAGGAAAAAAAAAATTTAATGGTTTATGTATAATAAGTAAAAAAGACAATAGAGAAATAGAAATTATGGGTACAAAATGTATAGACAAAGAGAAAAAAAAGAAATGCTATATGACATAGCTTGGATTAATTTGTATAAGAAATGCATTTTAGTTTGGTCTAATTCTAACTTGCTTCACTGGAATATAAAATATATATATATATCTCTCGACAAAATGCATCATTAAGAAAGAAAAAAAAGAATATTATGGTGAGAGGTTGTTCTAGCTAAATCAAATCTCGAGTTTAAGTCTTGTAAATGAAGTTGCGTTAAAATTCGATATTTAGAATTTTGCATCATTTAGAAATTCCACCCATCTCAAATCTAAATCAGTCGGCACTCATAATTTGATGCAATGTTTTATAAAGAAAAAGAAAAAGGAAAGTAAAAGTTTGGAGCCTATTAAATAAAATATAAAACCAAATAAGAATAAGATTGGAATAATATAAGCAGAATAAAAAGATTAACATTTGGTGATTGCAAAGCCTACAAAAATGCAGTATATCCTTTAGTTTATAAGTTTATTACTCTAGCATTATTTTTTCCTATTGCAACAACTTCGGTTGAAAAATCTTTTTCTGTTATGAATATTGTAAAAAATAAGCTACGTAATAGTATAAGAGACCAATAGTTAAATGATATATTGTGATTGTTTATGTTGAGAATGATTTTTTTTAGAAGTGTTAATGAAAAATCGATTATACAACGATTCCACAATATGAAAAATTGTCGAGTTGCATTATAATTATGAACACTCAAAATTTATCAATATATTTTTTTAGTTATTATATTAATTTAATTTCGCTTACTCTGTGTATATTTTTTTGGTCCACCACTGACCTCACAACGAATTTTTTAAATTTTCTGGGTATAAATACTATATTGGAAATGGAAAAAAATTTCAAAAGGAAAATTATTCACTCTTCTTTTTTGAAATTCCTAAGCTTTTCTCTCTTTGAAAGGAGTCATTCTTATGTTTTGATTCTCAAATTCGCTTTGAGAAATATTTTCTTTTTCAATTTCATTTTTAAAAATTTTCTTTTGTGTTTCATTTTCATTTTTAAAGCACCATTTTAAATGATGTTCTAGACCACAACTCATACCCATAGGATGATAAGAATGAATTGTCTCTTCCACAACAAATAGTTCATGGAGGTTAGCTTGATGGTTAAATGATGAGCAACGTTAAAGTAAACATAGTCAGCGCTGGACTAGCTACAAGGACCTTAGAGGTTTAATATCAGAACTCATGGCAACATTAGGAAGATAAAATAAAAATAAGATTTTCAAAATCTATTTGCATACCATAAAGGACTGGAGAAACAAATAATGTTTCATTAAAAGTATTTTCAATGCTAATTTGGATTGCAATGTGTTAAGTAAAATTGAAGGTAGGGGAAAGCATAGTTCGGATTCTACCGAAACTAAACAAAAAGTCGAAAAAAATTTTGATTCAGTTAATCGAAATTCTTACTGTTTTCGGTTTTCATTTTTTTAGTTTCGATTACCGAAATTTTCAATTCGGTATTTGGTTATGATTCTCATAAATTTCGGTTAGTTCTATTAACCGAATACCAAAATTGAACCTAATATTATCTATGTCCTTTTAATTATGAGCAATTAAATATAGGGGAGATGATAAAATTAGTATCTTTTATAATAAATGTTGATAAAAAGTAATTATTTTTTAAATAAATTTTGACAAAACTAGCTAACTTAGTTTTTTTTTAAAAAAAAACCTAGCTACTTTTTTAACAAATGTTGACCAAACCAGCTACCCTTTTTAATTTTTATGGATAAAACTAGCTACTAATTATTTACTCTCCATTTAACTTACCAAAAAAAAAGTTAAAAAATTTACTGAAGCCCACAAAATACATGTTATACAATGAAAAACAACTTTTCAAGCTCCAAAAACCAATCAAAAACAGCAAAATCAATGACAAAATAAGAGTAAAAAACCAATAAATCACCATCAACAAACACACAAAAAATCCAAAAACATTGGGCAACAATTGTTCTAGCAAGAAAAATAGCAAAAACATAATAAATTAGATTGAAATTGAGGGGAGAAACCCAGCTACAACTCCATCAACACTATAACTTCAAAAAAAACAAGAAATGAACAAAGATCAACAAAAAAATACACTGCAAAAATGCCATCCTCAAGTAAGTAAACTCAATTTGCACAAACTTTATTAATTTGAGGTGATTTAGAATCGATTAGAATTATAATAATATAATACAAAAATCAAATATACGAATATGTTTGATAAAATGCCTCAACTAAAAAAAAACATACCAAATACAAAAAATTATATTATAATGTCAATTCAAATTGATTATAGGTTCTACAAACATTAAACTACAGTTATTCTATGGTGGTTATTGGCAAAATAATGAGTATAAAGATTATGAAAGTAAAGGAATCCTTCTACCAAGTAAATACACTTTCCAAACAATGGAATCAATTGTGTACACAGAACTAAGACTCAAACCAGACAAATAGCGACTTGAATTTCAATGAAAACTCAACGGAAACGACAAAAAAATCAATTATTGTTTAATTTAATTAGGATATGTTTAACATAAATATTGCATGACAAAGGATGCACTTGTAGTTTCATTTTCAAAGTGATTAGTGATTACCAACTACCATAGCTTTAAGACATGAAGCTTGGTGCCTTTTAAACTAGGTAATATTGATATTACGATAGTTAATAAGACTTCAGAAGCATTAATTTAAATCCAATTCAAAATATATAAAATTAATTAATTGAAACTAATGAAATCACAATAAAAAATGTTGTATTTTCTTGCTATTGCATTACATTATTATCATACAACTCATTTCCCACTTATAATTACTTCTATTCCTTGTCTTTTTTGATTTATTTTATTCCCTTGACTTTTCTAGCAACAGCCCTTTTTAATCAATTAAAAACGAGTTTTATTGATTTAAACAATCGATTTTTGTTATAAGAAATGAACTGTTAAATCAATAGTCATATTTTATATTCATGAATCTAATAATTTTATACTAAACAATTAAGTTGAATACTTTAACCCAAGAAGAAAATAAGAAAAGCACGAGGGTGGCTCTTGATCTAGTCAAAGAAAATAAAGATGATGTGCAGATAAAGGTCGCAGCCTACCAGTAAAATTTAGCTAGATATCATAATCAAAAGGTTAAGACAAAATACATTACAAAAGGAGACTAAGTATAGAGAAAAGCTGACTATGCGAAACGCAACACAGGCATAGGAAAATTAAACCCTTAAAAATTCGTAACTAAAATAAGTCCTGCTACGTTTAGGTTAGAAAGGACGGATGACACCACAGTCCCAAGGATATGGAATGCAAGTCTCATCAAAAAGTGTTACGTGACCTCTACTTTAGTAGCATATATTTTGTAAATCTGCATTTTAAAGTTCTTATGATTTTAATAATATACTATTTATAATCAATTTTGCCTTACATCCTAATTCTAACAATAATTACTTTCTTCATAACAGATGCCTCAACTCCTAACATGCGCAACCTGCTCCCATGCACTTGGGCTTATTTAGCAACGCCTCACATGAATGACATATCTCACATGTGCTTGGGCCAAAAGATATGCCTTAGATGACGGCCTTTAATCCTCATATGCTTAGGCCAGGTGGTGGTTTGCCTCACACAAACGACCTATTCCTTGTGTGCTTGGACATGATCAAATAAAATTCTTTACACGTACGACATGTTCCTATGTGCTTGGGCTCATTTATCAATGCCTCGCATGAGCAGCATGTCCCTTATGTGCTTGAACCAAAATATATGCATCGGATGGCGGACTTTGATCCTCATCTACTTGGACCATATGGTAGTTCGCCTCACACAAGCGACCTGTTCCTTGTCTGCCTAGGCATGATCAAATAAAATGCCTCACATGCGTGACTACTCCCATGTGCTTGGGCTCATTTATCAATGTCTCGCATGAGTGGCCTATCCTTCATGTGCGTGGGCCAAAATATATACCTCGAATGACAGACTTTGATCTTCATCTGCTTAGGCTAGGTGGTGGTTCGCCTCACACAAGTGACTTAATCCTTGTGTGCATGGGTATGATCAAATTCAACACCTCGCATGATTGACCTGTTCCTCATGTGCTCAGGCTAAAGAAATTCTTCAACGACAATGATCTAATTATCAAAAGTCAAAGCCACTATTTAACGGTACGTACGATTACTCTAGTGAAAATTCTCCAATTATGAAGGAGCATGTGTGTGTGTGTGTGTGTGTGTAATGAACATAAGCAACCTTAAGGCTGCCTTTTTTTTTCATTATTGTTATAGATCACTTGAAAATTTTCTTGTTATGCTATATTCGTTAAAGAAGTTGTACAAGACATAGAGGTCGCTTGAAATTAAACGACCTCTATTACATACAAATAACAACATACTAGCAAAGCAATTTTAAAGAAATAATTTTTTATATTTCAAAATAATAATGTTTGAACCTCAAGGTCGCCCTAATAATTACTAAGATGAATAGAATTTACTTAGCTATATGTATAATATATAGCTAAGACAATGGATTCTCAGTCATACCATTTACCTCCTTTCTCTACTTTTTTTAAGCATACTAGGAGTTGGATCATCTTCATCTTCCTTTTCTAGGAACCTCACTGGAGAAGGGGAAGGAGTGTGTATTTCCAAAGTGTGCCTTAGGGCGACCTCATTGTCAGCTCACTCTTAGTTGACGACCTTGACCTCAGCAGTACCTTTACTTCGATTAGAGGAGGATAATTGGGATTGATCCCTTTTTTTTTTAAGGCCTCTCCTCCGAGCCTACAGTAGTCGTAGTGTTTACCTGTGGGGGAATACCTCTTAGGAGAGCATCTTCCTGAGATCGTTTCTCTCCTCTTATCTTTTCTCTCGAGATAATTTCTCCTTGGAAGTGCTTTTATTTTTGCAGGTTTTTCTGCGACCTCTCTTGCATTGGTTCAGAAGAAGAGGTTATCAAGGTTCTCTTCTCTCCTATGGGTGGAGGATGCCCCTATATCTCATCTAAATTGTATAAGGTTGCTATTTGGAGCGTAGCAAGGTCAAGTTGGAATTAATGACCTTATGCTCACTAATCCTAAACCTCTTACTACTCAACATTGGATCTAAGAAACTTAGGGAAAGTAGGGTAAAAATAAGTAAAAAGCTAAAGGAAAAGACAGATACATGGTTAAAGAAAGTAGGACACTGATAAAGCCTACCGAGAATGAGAAAGTTGACAGAGAATCTTGACAGTGATAATAAACAAGTAAAAGTAAAAGTGAACGCCCCTTTTTATAATCAAGGAAAGGTGCGAGAACCAAAGTGTAATTAAGACTCCTAATTACTAGCATGTCCTTGGCGATCTGTCTAATTGGTAAAAGGTAGTAGAGTAATTGACTAGTGATGCCGAAGCATCACTAAGGCGGAACGTTTTGGAATTTAGGGCAAAAGCTGTTCCCGTCAAGTATTTTAAAGGAGAAGGGAGGTCATGACTTGGACTGCTGGTGGCGATCTCTGGCTAGTTGGACTAAGATATGAAATGACTTGGACTGAGGAGGACATCTGTAAGACTCTTTTAAGTTTGGAGCTCCTTGAAAGGTATACTCACTCTACACTATGTCTGGGGAGGAGGTCACCCAACCTGGGTGCAAGGTAAGGTCACCCTTACTTAGCCTATAGGGGAATTCGCTCTTGCCTTAGTAGAGGAAGAGGTCACCTTATCAACCTTGACCTCGACTTCCCCAACCTGATCTTAGCCTCCTTGTCAGGCTGGGCTGCTGGACCCTAAAAATCCAAAGAAGGCTTGGGCTCCGAGATTCACGGAGTCCAAAGAATCCTATTGGACACGGAATTTTCGGAAATTCATCGCCTATATAAATGTTAGGTCATAATCAGACTGGATACACTTTGATACTTTCATTTCCATATTATAGATTAAATATGAATACAAAAGTTGTTAAAAAATAAAAAATATTTTAATATTAAGTTTATTATTTGCTTTAAATTTCAAATTTAATATAACATTCGTATTATTGGGATCAATTACAAAATTAACTGAAAGATTTGTCAAAATATATTATTTTGTGTCTGTAATTTTAAAAAAAAAAAGCCTTTTTATCATTATATTTTAATTTTCTGTGACTAAATTTGTCATTCGATTAAATGATAATCTTATCTTTTTAATTCTCTACCTAATTATCAAATAAACCTTGTTAAATTTATGCATTCTTAATTTAAAAATCATGCATTATTATTTATTATATTTATTATAGAACAATTTTTATTTTTTTATCATAAGTCTCAAAATTTATAATTTTCCCCTTCATGATTAAAAATTTTGTTTAAAATAATTATTTTATTTTATTGTGTAAATATTTATTCAACACATATATTTATTTTTGGAAAATTTACAATTTCCTCCCTATGTTTTACCTATTTCAACATTTTCCTCCCTGTCTTTTTTTTCGGACAAAAAACTCTCCACTTTATATTTTCGTTGACATTTTTTTCCTTCTGTCTATTTTTTCTGTTAAAATAACCTTCGAAGAACTAAAATGTAATTTTTTGGGCTCTTTTGAAAACTCAAGAAATGAAGGGGATTATTCTGAAAATTGTCATCTTCACCCTTATTCTTCAACCTGGAAACCAACCTCCGTCGACCACCAACCTCCGCCACCCCATCTTCTCTTCCACCAGCCAAGAACCGTCGTCCATGGCTTCAATCTTAAGATTTCGATTTATCATCTATTCAAATTTTTATGCCAGATAGAGGGGAAAACATAATAGATTTGATCTCACACCAAAAGGTAACTCAGAAACAAAATCAGGGAAATGGTCAAGAGAGAGAAAGTTGGCTCACCGATCAGACGAGGAACAAGAAGATGGCAAGGAAGAATTAACCATTAAAAGAATGGAACGCAAGTGAATCCACGAAGAAGATGACCCCGCCGTCGATGATGATGGAAAGGATGAATTCGATGAAGATGACAAAGTATGACTTCATCTTAGAGCTTTCATTTACTTCGATGCTAGTAATGAACATTAAGATCCGAAAAATTGCTGCAATGGAATGCCCTCTACCCCTCGTCGTAGTGGTTGTCGCCCCCTCCTCTGTAGCAACCAGATTTTGGTTTTGCAGAGAAGATTTAATTGAATTTTTAATTAATTAAAAACGAATAGCAGAGACTAGAGTCTATGCAACGTGGAGGAGGAGGAGGAGATGAAGAAAGCGATAGTAGTTTAAGTGAATCTGCACGCGCAATGCAAGGAGGTCTTTGGCTTTAGGAAAGCCATGGACGGTGGTTCCCAGCTGGTGGAAGAGAAGATGGGTTGGCGGAGGTTGTGGTCGGCGGAGGTTGGTTTCTAGATTGAAGAATAAGGGTGAAGATGACAATTTTCAAAATAATCCCTTCATTTCTTGAGTTTTTTAAAATGGTCCGAGAATTTACATTTTGGTCCTTCTAAGGTTATTTTAACAGAAAAAATAGACAGAATGAGGAAAATGTCAATGAAAATATAAAGTGAGGAGTTTTTTGTCAAAAAAAAAAAGACAGAGGAAAATGTTGAAATAGGTAAAACATAGGGAGGAAATTGTAAAATTTTCCAGTATTTTTTATATTTTTAAATATCAAAAAATATATAAATATATTTTAATAACTATAATTTACAAAAGTTAGAGCTGTTTGTATATATTTTTTTTTCCTTAAATATATTATATGAAGAATGAAATTGCTAATTTTAGATTTTATAAATTATATATATGATTCAAATTAATAGATTTATTCAATTGAGACTATCTTATTCTAAAAATTTATTTGATAATAAATCGACTAGAAATTATAAATTTTAATTGAGAAATGTGTATTATAATGAAAAAATCTTAAAAATATTTAAGACTGATTATTATGTAATATAAAACAAAAAATATTTAATGAAACCTGGGCTTAGAGATGTTTAGACCGAAAGGATATGGGCCGAAAATATGATAAGCCCGTAATTAGGAAAAAAAAAAACTGTTTTATTTATTTTTTTTTTTTATTTTTTTTTTTAAATGAGGTAAAGCGTCTTAAAAAAATTGCTATAAATATAAAACGGTTTGAGGTCTCAAACGATTGTTCACGGTTTACGAATTATTTGAACCTGAAACGAGAAATTGAGGTTGAAGGGCCAGTTGATTTGAGCCCAATTTGAGTGGTTCTGTAGTTAACAAGAGGTTTCAATGGTTCAATGGGCGTTCACGAGTGGTTCAATGGCAATTTAGCCCCTCGGTTTGCCCAGTAGTTGAGACGGTTCAAACACGGTTCCTTGAACCCTCAGTTCATATTCAATTTTTCGTAATCCAACTAGCATGCACTTGTTTTTATTGTTTACCAAAAATTTTAATCTTTTTATCATTATTTATTTTTTTAACTGATTTTTTTTTTTTTTTACTTTGTTAATTATCTATTTTCAAATTTATTTTTTTTCTAATTTTCGGTTGTGAGAAAAGAAATTCCAATCGCCCAAAAAATCATAGCTTTGCCGGCAGAAATGTCTACACCAATATAATCGAAATTTTATATTCATTCTAAATTTGGAGTTAGTTTTACATAGTTGAACCACATCAAACTATAAAACTAAAAATTGTTCATAGCTCAATTTTTATTTATTTATTTATTTTTTTTTACAGCGTTAGTATTGGTGATTATGCCAATATATTGTGACTCGGGAAGTGACTCTAATAGTACTATTGTTTCTAGTGTAATTGCTTTGTGGTGGCCAAAATTTCCGTCTAAAGATTTCAGCACTTCAGACACCGAATCTTTAAGAAGTGGTTCTCACTCCATCCAATCACAAATGGCAATGGTTCTTTTACAATATAGCCATTTTTTTTAATTATAAGCAAAATATAAAGA
>CATIWJ010076276.1:0-18271 GCA_949640765.1 Croton laevigatus | reverse complement strand
TGAAATTTATCTATTTCTCTATGATATTATTTTTGAAGAATGAGAATGAAATTATATTATTAAATGAGATTATATGCGAATGGAAATTGAGATTGAATGAGAAGGATATAATGAGAAATTATTATTGTGAGATGAATTGTTTTATGCTCTACTTGGTTTATGGAACCTTAGTGATAAGAATATGTCATGACATATGGTTTAAAAACTTGCGCAGTGTGATACATGATGTGAAATGAGAAATGAAATGAGAAACACGGGAGTGGTTGCGATCTACGACCCAGTGATGAATATTAATTCGCGAAAAGCTGCGATCTATCTCCAAATTAATACAATTCGTGAATAGCAGCGATCTATCTTCGAATTGAACAGTGAATAATACAATTCGTGAATGGCTGCGATCTATCTCCGAATTGTAACCCTAGTCTTATCCTTGGTGTTCGAAAATACCAGTAGAGCAAATGATAAATGATATTGTTTGATGAGTATTTATTGCTTCATTTAATGGTTTTGCAAAGTTAATTTTTAATACGATTTTATGAAATGAGTTTGGTGATTATTTTTAAGTATTGCTATTTTTATTTTTAAGTGCAAAATTATATATACGTACCCACTGAGCATGGAGTTGCTCAGCGAGTTATTTCTGTAACTTGCAGGTCTATAGTTAAAATGCGTGAGATCCAGCATTCACAGGAGCAGTTCCCCAGTACAGCATTTTGGTATAGATATATTGTAGTTCAAGAATTTTTAGTGTACGATTATATAGCTGTTATGTAAAATATTTACATAAGCTAGCTTGGATTAGATCAATTGTAATTTTTGGGATAATAATGACATATTATCTAGCGTGTCTGTTAACTAATAAAATAATTATTCAAGAATTGTGTAGCAATAGTTAACATCGTTGTGACACTTTAACTTGTCTTATTCGTAAGACGGGTTGGGGTGTTACAGGATTAGTGAGGAGCAAGCTTCAGCCCAGTTGGTTAAGGCGCCGAGCTTCTTCCGGCAAGATCCGGGTTCGACTCTTACATCTCCCTCCCTTTATATTATGATAGATTTAGGGATATCTATATTAAAAAAAAAAGAGGAATCAATAGGATTAGTGGGCTGAAGAATTCACAGGGGAATTTGGAGACTCGTTCCATTTTATCGGATGTCCCTGAGGGGACGAATTGGGAGACTGACAAAGAGCAGATTATTAATATTGTGATGGACTACTTTCAGGGAATCTACCAATAAAAAATTATTGACTCAATTGGCATTGCGGATTGGGGGATTCCGGCTAGAGTCACTGCAGCTATGAATGAAAATTTAGTTGTAGAGGTAACGGAAGATGACATTAAAAGAACGACTTTTTCCATTAATGCTTCGAAAGCACCTGGTGAAGATGGTATGACTGCTTGTTTCATTCAAAGTTATTGGTCCACCATTTAGTCTGATGTAGTGGATGCAATTAAAAGTTTCTTTAGTTTGGCCAGAATGCTAGGAAGCATGAATCATACGGTTATATCTTGGTGCCGAAAAGCCCTAAGGTGGTTACGATTAAAGATCTCAGACCTATTAGCTTGTGCAATGTATCTTATAAGATCATCTCCAAGATTCTAACAGAGAGGCTTCAAATGGTAATTAGGGAAGTTATTTCAGAAAATCAGGCTTCGTTAAAGAAAGACTCATCTCTAATAATATTTTAATAGTCCATGAGGTCTCCCATTACCTATTAAATAGAAGGGGGTAAAAAGTTTGACTTTGCGATGAAGCTGGATATAAGTAAAGCTTATCAACATGTTAAATGGAACTCCTTAAAGGCAATGATAGAGGCGCTTGGGTTCAGTCATAAATGGATTGAATGGGTCATGGCTTGTGTCACTACGGTCACATAATCGATTAAGATAAATGGTGAAAGACATGGTTTTCTCAAGCCAACGCGTTGTATCAGACAAGGTGATCCAATCTCACCCCTTCTCTTTTTTATTTGTTCTGAAGGATTAACTTGTTTGATAAACAATGCATTGGCGGAAGGTCTTCTTTTTGGTATACGTTTAAATAGGTATTGTCCTATGATTTCCCATTTAATGTTTGTTGATGACTCTCATCTTTTCAGCAAAGTGGATCCTAATAAAATGGCAAAATTGAAGCAAATTATCGAGATGTAAAGTAGAAATAGCGGCCAAACTATTAATCTCGATAAATCGAGCATCATTTTCTCAAAAAATACATCGAGGGGGTTGCGAAGTTCTTTAGCTAGCTACATGGGAATCGAAAAAATAGACTGTGTTGATAAATATTTAGGGCTGCCATCGATTATCCAAAGATCTAAAAAAGAGACATTTCAGCTAATTAAGGATAGAATTCAGCTCTGTCTGAATGGGTGGAAAGAAAAGTTCTTCTCTTTTGCAGGTAGAGAGATCCTAATCAAATCTGGCCATTCCAATGTTCGCTTTTTCATTCTTTAAGGTTCCAAAAGCTTTGACAAAAAAGATTAACTCCATGATCCGGTAATTATGGTGGGGGCAAAAGGAATAGGAACGAAAGATCAGCTGGATTGCTTGGAAAAGAATCTGCTTGAGCAAGAGTGATGGTGGCTTAGGCTATAGAGATTTTGAAGCTATGAATATGGCCTTCCTAGTAAAACAAGGTTGGTGGATTTTCAAAGAACCAAATTCTCTCTTGGCATGTGTGCTCAAAGGAAAATATTTTCCAAATTCTAATTTCCTTTCAGCTAAAGTAGGAAATAATGCCTCTTGGGGTTAGAAGAGTATAATGTGCGGAAAGAACTTACTTTCTGGGAATGTTAGATGGAAGATCAGGAATGGAAGGTATATTGCGTGCTTCTCTGATGCTTTTATACCAAATGATAACTTAGGCATGTAGAATCTTTTGTTGGGCATGATAACAACATATTCTGGGTTTATCAGCTTATTGATGGTGAAAGGAAGTAATGGAATAGGCAGATCCTTCAATCAAATTTCAGTGCCAATGATGTAAGAGCTATTTTGAGTATGCCCCTTGCCAACATGGAAAGTCCTAATGAGTTGTTTTGGATACATTCCAAAAATGGGTTGTATTCAGTCAAATTAGGCTATAGAATTGTGTGTCCGCACTTACAAGGAAGAGATATTAGAGATAACAAAATTGAGTTTCCTTGGAAGCAAATATGGAGCTTGAAAGTGCCGCGAAAGTGGCAAGGTTTTATTTGGTGCATGATTCAGAGAGGACTTCCTGTTGGAGAAAATGTTAAGAAAAGGATTCAAATAGCTCTAATTTGTGTTCTTTGTATAGTGAAGCTGAGGATGAACTTTACCTTTTCTTCGGGTGTGATTTTGCTAGAGCGGTATGGTTCTCTTCCCCACTTGCAATTCTAATTGATAGGGTTAATGGGAATTCTGTGGCGAATAAACTTAAAATTCTTTTGCAAATGGTAGAGGGATCTTGTAAGGAATGGCAATACACAACTATGGTCATGTCCATCTTGTGGGCAATTTGGAAGCATCGAAATTCAATTATCTTTGAGGGGAAAAATAAAAACTGTCAGGAGGTAATATGGCTTGCTATCAACTTCTGGTAAGAATTTGTAGAAGTGGAAAAAAGCCAAGATTGCAGGAGTCCGTATGCTGTAATGAAGGAACAATGATGGCGTCCTCCAACTGTTGGTACCTTAAAAATTAATGTTGATGCTGCAATTGATAGAGTACAAAACCATGATGCGGTTGCTGCAGTTGTTAGAGACAGTCATGGCAATGTAAAAGATTAGAGAATTAAGCAGTACGATTTTATGCAACACCTTTTGCTAATGAAAGCTTTTGCGGTCTACAACTCCTTGGAGTTGATCAAGGAAAACGAATGGGCTAATTGCATCATTAAAACTGATTCGAAGATGGTGGCAACAACGATGCAGAGGAAGCAAGAGATAAATCATCAAGCTTTAGATGTAGTGATTGATGCGTGTAAACTTTTAAACATGTGTCTTAACGTTTCTTGTATTTTTGTGCCTAGAACTTGTAATGAACTTGCACATAAATTTATCAAAGCAGCGCTTGATATAGGATTCACTCATAATTTACTCGCACAATATGTACTTATACAATGTAATATTTGATCAATAATGGAAAATTTAATAACTCTGTTAAAATTTAAAAAAAAAACCTCAGAATTTTAAAAAGAGGAAAAAAAATTGTAAAATCATTTTCATTATTATCGAAAGAAGCCTAATCTTCGTCAATCTTATCTTAGCAATTAGAGACATCACTTGAAGATATTTATTGTATTGACACAGTAATCTAGAAGGCAATAAGGCAATAATGACTTATTAACAATTTGAGTAGCATAAAAAAATACAATATAGTACTATATACTACACAGATTTAAAAAAGGAATAGGATATAGTCTGGGGAAAAAAGAAAGAAGACCTTTCAAAAAAAGAAATGAAGTTTCCATCTGATGCGGATCTGGTTGGTTTTGTAGGAAGACTGAGCATAAGAATGTTTTCATTTTTAACATAGCATATGAATGTGAAGTCCAGCTAGCTCACGACTAATATGCAAGCATTTTCAAATTTAAAAGATTTTAGTGAAAATCAACTTTCATTCAATCTCATTCCTTGTTGCTGGTATAACACTCTTCAATTCAACAGTGTCAAAAAATCTTTATAATACAGAAAATCTTTCATTTTGTATAATTTGGCGAATTGAGTTCTATTATAGTACCTACCGATTTATCATTCATCTTAATTTACACAGAATATCAACACAATATAACTAAAAAGAAGACCTTTCAAAAAAAGAAATGAAGATTCCATCTGATGCGGATCTGGTTGGTTTTGGAGGAAGACTGAGCATAAGAATGTTTTCTTTTTTTAACATAGCATATGAATGTGAAGTCCAGCTAGCTCACGACTGATATGCAAGCATTTTTAAATTTAAAAGAATTTAGTGAAAATCAACTTTCATTCAATCTCATTCCTTGTTGTTGGTCTAACACTCTTCAATTCAATAGTGTCAAAAATATATTTACAATACAGAAGATATTTCATTCTGTATAATTCGACGAATTGAGTTCTATCATAGTACCTACCGATTTATTATCAATTTTAATTTACACAGAATATCAACACAATATAACTAAAGCTCTGATACCACTTGTTGGAAAAAATTCAGCGAAAAATCTCAGGAGTAACAAAAATCAATTTAATAACCTATATCAATACTTTTTCCTCTTGTGTAAATCAAATGAACAACAACAATAATAATAATAATAAAAAAGCACACAAAATAAATTAACAATAAGAACACCAAATTTATATAGAAAATCCTTCGATGTGAAGGAAAAAATCACGGGATTGAGTCCAACTCAAATCTTCTACTAATAGAAATAACGGTACTAAAAATCAAAACCATTCACCTTATAAAGTTTGGTGAGTAGAGCACTATACTGAAATTTCATTAAAATCGAGTGAAAATTGACCATCCAATCAAAGGAATTGCACCCCCAATCTTCTCTTTTCCTCAATTCCACCACTGCTTCTCTTCTTAATTTTTGTTTCTTGCTTTTATGTTTTCACGTGCACACACCTTCACTTTTCTATTTTTTTTATCAAATGTTGCGAGTCCCACTGTACCACCGACCATATGCATTTAAAAATTTTTTTTTGGAATAATTTTTTGAAGTCTAAATAAGACAAACAATACAAAAATATTCAAAGTAGACTGCCATACACAACTAACTGCAAAGAAAAGTTATGTCAAAAAAAAAGGAAAAAAAAACAAACTACAAGGCAAAGTGGACCAACATTTACAATTCATTGAACTAAAACAGTTCGTTTTCAAATGACAAGTTCACAAATGGATGCTGTAAAAGCTGGGCAGCCGTTGGACCTCCATTTGGCTTCACATTTAGGCATTTCTGGATGAAATCCCGCGAATCCAGTGACAGATTATTACAAATAAGTTGTGGATCAGAGTTGGGATAATAATATTCTCTGGTTAACATCTCTAAGACTGTGTACCCAAGACTTCTTATATCAGCTTCAGTTCCATACAATTTGGGAGCAGCTCCATCTAACTCTCGTTGGCTCCTTGACTCCGTTATCTTTGCAAATCCAAAATCTGCAATTTTGACGCACCCATTCTCATTCAACAATATTTTGGCACATCTATTGTCTCCGTGCATCACATTTCGCTCATGGAGATACTTCAGACCTTCTAGTATTTGTTTGGTGTAGCGAGATACTTGAAAATCATTAAGGCTATACTCTTTGTAAACTTTATCAAGAGACCCTCCGGATACAAACTGAAGAAAAATATAAAGTTCTGATCCTTCCTTTTTTGTGCCAAAATATTCAACTATGTTTTCATGACTTAATTGACATAATAAATCAATCTCCTTTTCAATTGAGCTGACTTCTTTTGCATCGCTGAAAGGAACTTTTTTGGCCGCAAATGTGAATCCACCTTCAGCTAGTCCTAAATACACTTCTCCAAAAGACCAATTTTTCAATTTCGAACCCTTTTGCCATTTCCTAATATTACAACCTTCTTTCCTAACCTGCGCGTTTTTCAGCAAGAATTTTTGGATTATTGCCAAATTGAATTTCCCGTTTCTGCACTCTCCTCCAACTAGTGCATGTTTTGGAGAAGTCAAAGGTGGAATAGATTATAGAGGGGAAAAGCCCTTACCTTTTGGTACTGAAGCAATAGAGGATCCACATCATCTTCCCTCATTCCTTTGCCAGGAGTATCATCTACGCCGCGAGGAGGTTTCATAGGCATATGCAACACTTGATTAATGTCTTCAACTTCTAATGCTTTAAAACACAGCAAATCTTTGATTGGCACCCCAAAAACATCCTTAAAACCTTTCGCAAAAAATGACACCTGTTCATAGGTAACAAACAATGTTCAAGAAACTTGCCGAATCACAGCTGCTTCAGAAAGAATCCTAGACCATGTGACTAATATTAAGCTTACCAGGACTTTATTATCAGATTTGATATCCAAAGAAGAACCATCCTCCTTCAGCTGTAATAGAAACCCATGATCAAGAGCAACACCTATTCTCACTTTATGTATCAAAGCTAATGCAATCACTTTCCCAGCAAATTCAGCACAATCATAGTGGAAGGGCTCTGCCTTCCACTCTGTTTACATAAAAGGAAATGGTATTTATTTCACTAAAGCAAGGTCTTATGATGAATTAATAAAAAGATTTGTTTGAAAACTTACCGCCAAGGTTGAGATGGAACCTAGTAGGATAATCTGGACATGTCTGGAAAATGGATTTTCGTCCAGGTTTGAAAATAGCTTTACTTGACTTACACAACCAGTCCTCTAAAACCCGAACATCTGTAAGTTTCTTATTCTTGAATGTCAACAAATCTGCGTCCAGTGCCTTAGACCACTTAACAAGGTTCTCAATCGACTCTACATCTGGTTTATCTTCTTCACGGATCATGAACAAGGCTAAATGCATCCTGGATTCAGAATCGGTCACGTCGTTGTGCTCCAGAAGCCATCGATAGTCATAATCTTTTGTTCTACTAGCGAACCGAAGAATCAATGCACGCTCCGAAACTTTTTTTGTAATTAACATGTTCCAAAATTTTTTCTCTGCGCCTTCATAAAGTTTAGAAATGAAATTCAATTCTTCCAAAATGGGAAGATAAAGTGACCATTCAGGTCGTATGTTTTCTTCATTAATCTTGCCTTCCTCCGTAAGGTAATTGTTCCTTCCTTCGCCACGTTGGTCTAGTTCAAGAGCTCGAAATCTTTGATCCATCTTTTTCATCAACTGACCTAACACACAACATAGAGAATCAACTTTTCTATTGCAATCGTGCTCTGATTCGGGGGAAGGGTTGGATTCTTTAATTGCATGACATAAAAGACGAGAAATTGCCTTAAAGTCCTTGAAATCATTAAAGATTGACCCTGCGTCTTCATTGCCGGAAGGAGGTGAAGTGGTGACCAGTTCTAAATCCTGAATCAACCTGTATTCCAAATCTTTCATAATCGAAGGAATGTCGGAAATTGTGTCCATTCCACACTTAAAATGGAGCACATAGTTCCCCTTTTCAGCCAAAACTCTTAAACGACTGATCATTAGAACATTGAGTTGATCTATACCAGAAGATCTGGTGGTGGACTTCATAGATAAACATAACTTTAAAACTACAGAGGCTCGTTCGTGAAGGCAGGCTGTTAGATCAGGCGCTGTGATCAGTTGCAGAAGATATCGAATGTAATCGTTGCCTTTCTTTCTATGGTGTTCTGAATCATAAAGCGTAACAAGAGTCTCTAAAATCTCAGAATGAATTAAAGATTCATAACGGTCTGGACAATCCAAGTCGTCAAGAAAATTTGACAGGAAGCAGGTGAAGCATGCACGGCCGGTGGGTTTGCGTTCCTGTATGTCACTTAACATTAAAATCATTGCTTCCAAGAAGCGATATGGATCCACTTTATCATCAACGGCGGATGATGAGTGTTTGGCCATGGATGAAAGAGGATACTAATTTTTGGTTTTAGTTCAGGAGGAGATAGCACTGAAATTACTTTCATTGAGCACTGCTTAATGAACAATTTAATGATTTATCATTAGTTTATTAAAATACAAATATTAATAAAATAATTTTAAATTTAATTTAATCATTTTTAGCGTAATATTATTCAAAAGATCTTTCAAATATAATTTGATTTGGAATTATAATAGTTTGAAAATGGGTCAATTAATACAGGAGCTCTAATCATGATTCTTCTTTTCTGTTTCTAACTTTAAGAAATTATCTTATTTTGACCACATAACATTAAAAACTTGAGAAGCAAGACTAGATTGTGTTAAATTTGATATTTTATGTTCGTTTTATTTTGATTTTAATTTTATTATCAAATAAGCATTTTAAGCGTGATTTTAATAATGACTGTAATAAATTTGATGCGTCAATCAAAGTGTTGCCTATTTTATTTATTTGTTTTGACGATGAAAAATAGTGTGAAATGGTATTATATTTGATAAAATTCATTTTTGTGGGATTTGATAATTTCATGTTAGTTTGTATAGACTCTCTTTTCTATATAAAAATTGTTTGATTTAGTGACCTTTTTGTGGTTGAAAACTTGAAATTTAGACTTTTATTTTTAATTTTTCGGTAAGCTAGAATTGAACCTGTTAAAACTAATAAAATATTTGGAATTGCATCCTGGTGATGTAGAGTTTGCTCTCATTAGTCACTATTACTGGCAACGGAAAATTTTTTTTAACATGTAATGAGATATACAGCGTATAAATGGAAAATAAACAATGTTAATAAAGAAACATATAGTAAACTAGGCATATACCCGTATTATATGCGGATTATGTAGTTTTATTAATAACCACTGCATTATTTCATTAATAAATGTATATACATATATTTAATTTTACTTTTGTGTATAATATATTATAACTAAATTCAAAAATGTTTGTAATTTAAAATATAATTTCATGCATTATATTCTAATAAATAATACTATATATTTTTAACAAATTTTATTTTTATTGTTCAAAATTTAAAATTGAAATAAAATAAATTAATTATTACTTTAATCAATTTACATAATAAATTTAGAAAATAATAATGAAATAAATTAATTATAAATTATTTATATTAACTAATTTTCCTTGAAGAGAATATGAAAAATTTTTATCTATTAAATACAAGTATTTTAAAGATAAAAATAATTTGAAAATTACAAATAAACTTTTGTTAGATTACAATTGTGTCATATCATCAAATAATCTTCAATTTTTATATATTTTATAAATAAATATAAGTTAAAGAATCTAAACATATATTAAATAATAATAATAAATAGTAATAAATAACCATATATAAAAACAAAGTACAAAGTAAATTGATAATAAATAAAATAAAATAATATTAATAGAAAAATGACGTATTTTATATTTATTTTTCAATAATTTGATATTTTTTACAATAAATATTTAATATTTTTCAAAAGAAGTTTTTTAAAAATTTACGAAATTAGTAAATTTTTGTGTATAATTTTGTAAAAGGGCCTTTTTTCCATAAGAATAAGAAAAGAGATTTTAACCTAAATAGTCCACTAAATTTTAGCACATTTTAAGAGATATCATATTTTTAAAAAAAAATCTCAAAAAAGTCACTTTTTAATTATAAACAAACTATAAATAATTTTAAATTTTGCCACAAGATCATATTTTTAAAAATAATTATCAAAATAATCAGTTTTTAATTATAAACGAAATATTATTTATATATTATAGATATATTATAAATAATTTATGAATGTCCCTTTTAAGATTTAAAAGTGTAAATATGATATTTTTAAGGAAACTTAAAATTAAGCTTTTTCATATGAAAATTTATATTTTTATCCTTGAGTTTTAACGTAATCTATAATTTTATCCCTCTACTTTTCGAAATAGACTTTTTTCTCTTTATATTTTGATTCCGACGGAAGATTATGTTATTATGTTAAAAACGGACCTATTTTATGTTAAAATGGTGATGAAATTACATTTGTAACCCTAGTTAATATATATTATATTTAATTATTATTATATTATATTTTAATAAATTTTTTTTTTTAAAAAAAAAAGGAAAACTTAGATCCACGCAAAGAGTACTTATATGTGATGATCGATGTTCACGAAGATTGATGAAAATTGAAGCTGCGAATACCGCTACTGCTTATTTATCATTTTCTTCTTTCCATTTCTTGTCATGCTGCTGTGTTTTTTAATCCTCAAAGTTAAAACCCATTAATGAGTTACAGGAAGCAGGTTGATACTGAGATTGTTGATGAAGATGTGTAAGAGCCTAAATTTGATATTGATCTCTCTCATGGCCTTGAATTGAAGATCTGTTTTCAATTTTTGTTTTAATTTGTATTTTTATAATTTATTTAGTGTATTGAGTTTGTTTTGGATCTTGAAATTTGTATTACTACCTCCGTTTTTTTTCATTTCTTTACATTTCAAACAGCATGCTTAGGTTGAACTTTGGTGTTGATAATTTGATGGGTTGAGTTAGGTAGATTAAAGTATGTTTAGGTTAGTTATAAAGTATGATTACTGTAATTTAGTTATATATAAATAATATTTTAATCCATCTAACCCAACCCATCAAAATATCAACACCAAAGTTCAACCTAAGCATGTTGTTTGAAATGTAAAGAAATGAAAAAAACGTAGGTAGTAATTTTTATTTTTATAGTTTATTTAGTGTATTGAGTTTGTTTTGGATCATGAAATTTGAAATTTGTACGCATTACATTTTTTTAGGGCATATGTAATAGCGGATAGTGCAATGATCATGTCCGAGAAAGAAGGGAATCCAGTTATTGGAGAAATACGTCGAAAAAGTACTACTGTCGAAAAAGTACTACTGTTCACTTGAAATGCATGAATTGTGTTGGACAATAACTTTGCTCGTCGGAAAATGCAGAAAGCTCCCCTTAGCATATCTACATTGTTTTTCTTTTTAGTTTATCAAAATAAGGTTAATAATATTATATTAAGAACAAAGATTACATTAAAACTAGGGATACAAATGTAATTTTCCCTTTTATATTATTCCAAAATGATTCCATCGAGGGTTGGATGTTTTTTTTACCAAGGTCTTGTAATAGACTAGCTCAAAATCTAGCAAGGACTTGATTGGAATTTTGTATGCAATTGAGACCATCAATACAGAACTATCTGTAATTTTGTTAAATGATAATAGTATCAATATCTTACCAACAGGGGTTGGCTCAAGTGGTAAATAACTTGACGCCGCTTAAGCAAGGTCTCGAGTTCGACGCCTTGTGAATGCAAAAAATCCTTGTTGGGAGACTCACTCACCATAGCCAGGTGTGCGACCCGGGTCGACCAACGGATTAGTCGGGGCGAAGCCCTGGATACCGTGGCAGGCAACCAAAAAAAAAAAAAAAATAGTATCAATATCTTTTGGTAAAAAAAAAACAAAAAGGAAAAAAATGATTCCATCGGAAGGGCTTGGGGAAAACTTTCCTCCCTGTCCGCTTCTAGGATCATGGCCCAAAGCCGCAAAAGCCCAAGATAAACATTCAAAACCTTATCATCGAGGAAAGCAAAACGAAAATAAAAGGCCTTCAAAATTTCCTATCTCGGCCACCGGCGGTTATGACGATGTCGGCGGCGGCGCTTGGAGCCACTTCTGTCGGGAAGACAATAATGATAACCGGAGTGAGCAAAGGGCTAGGAAGAGCCCTAGCTGTAGAACTAGCAAAAAGAGGCCACACAGTTATCGGCTGTTCTCGTGCTCAGGATAAGCTTAACGCCCTCCAGTCTGAACTCGCCTCAGATCATAACAACCACCATCTTCTCCTAAACGCCGACGTGGTAATTTCCCTTTTTTTTTTTTTGAATATTTATCTTTTTATCACTTTCTTCCTTTTTTAAAAAGAATATTTTGTTCTTTTGATTAATTTGTGGTTTTTAATTGCTTAATTTGTTTAACTGTAGAGGTCTAACAGTAGTGTTGAAGAGCTTGCAAAAGTTGTGATGGAAAAGAAGGGAGTTCCTGATATAATAGGTACAATCTATCTCTTTTGTCTGTGTAAAAATGGAAACAACAATGCAAGCAAAAAAAAGACAAAACATTTTAATTTAATAGATCCTACCTTAAATTAATTTCAAATTGATTTGAGTATATTTCAAAATTCAGACAAAGGATAGGACTTGTGGAGTTTCTTCAAACAAATTGATCAGGGTGATAATTGAAAATTGAGAAAGGCCTGAGCTATTTTAAGATTCTTATTTTTTCTTTTAAATTATAAAGTGTTAATTTTCTGGGCAGTGAATAATGCGGGTACTATTAACAAAAACAACAAGATATGGGAAGTTCCAGTAGAAGAGTTTGACACTGTAATTGATACTAATGTGAAAGGGGTAGTAAATGTATTGCGACATTTCATCCCTCTAATGTTACCCAATAAGCAAGGAATTATTGTTAACATGTCCTCCGGATGGGGAAGATCCGGTGCTGCGCTGGTAAGACGAGAAGATGAGTTTTTTCTTAATTCATTTCCTTTGTTTATGTTCGAATTGTTCCCTTTTAATTGTCCAATGTCTGTTTTTGTGGATTATGAGTCTACTTTGGGATTTTCATCTGTTGCACTTTTAACAGGTTGCTCCTTATTGTGCATCAAAATGGGCTGTTGAGGGCTTGACTAGATCAGTTGCAAAGGAGTTACCAGATGGAATGGCAGTTATTGCACTTAATCCAGGAGTTATACACACTGAAATGCTCCAGTCATGCTTTGGCACTTCAGCGTCTCTGTACCAGGCACCTGATTCATGGTATTAGTTTTACTTATAAATTGCTGCTCATTGTTGCGATTATGTAAATTTCAGAGAGCTTGCAAAATGGTGATTATAACGTACCGATATGGTCTTAATTTAGCAAATAAACACTGTTCAAATTGAGGTTTATATTTCAATGCTCAAAAGTTTCGGTTAGAACCATGTTTGTGGAAATTTTACATAGCATGATATACTTCTATATAAGACATTGAATGTGCATCTGGTCATTCTATGGACTTCAGGTTTTGTGTTTACTCACTGTTGCATGATAATGCATAGGTGTCTGTTTCATTGACTTAATCTGTAGAATGGTTAACTCACTTAGCTGTACTGAAAATCCTACCGACCTTTTTGATTCTTACTTGCTCTGTTCATGAATTATCAGGGCCTCCAAAGCAGCTACAATGATACTCAACCTAACAGGAGCTGATAATGGTGCATCTCTCACAGTTTGATCAAAGATTCTGAAGCCATTTACATCAATGCTCAAACAGAGGCAGACAAAAGCAGCAAGGGATCTTTTGCTTGACCGTTAAAACAAGTAATTCATCTTTGTCAATGTTGAAATTTGATTCCTTAGTTTTTTGTTGGAATTATTCTGTAGGTAGAAAAGCTTATCATGTCCATTTTTAAACCTATATGGATGCTTTGGCCAAGGCCTTAGAAAATGTAGTTGTCAATCGTTAAAATTGTCATTGTTGTATGTATTAGCCAAGATAAATTTCTTGGTCATGAATTATACTATTGAGAAGTTGAGGTTTATATCCATATGAATGAAAATGCAGTCGCTTGAAGACTCAAAATTTTTGCGGGATGTAACACGTTAATCTTTATTTTTCGTTTTTTCAGCAGTTTTCGGCATTTTCTTTCAGTCTCTTGCACTGCACTCATGGAAGTAAGTGAATTTCTTTGAAAACCTTCTGAATGGTTTAGGATATAATGACAGCGGAGACCCAACAACAAAGTCTAAAATAATCATAGTTGAGACAAATGTTTAAAGATTAAATATTCATTCAAATTGCCATGAAAAAGAATGTTTCTTACACATGATGTTACCTATCAGTCAAATTTTGGAGGTTTTTATAGTACTATGACTCTCAATCTCTTACGAATGAGTTTGTATTGGTATTATCTCTATCTTTCCTATTTTTTACATATATATATGTATGTATGTTTAGAGTTTTCTTTTTTCCGACAATTATGTATATTTAGAGCTTAGACCGACTATTCTGAAAGAACTCTTTTTTTCACAATTCTGCAATCTGATTGATAGCCCAGATTTCGCTGCCGCTCATCTGAAAAGATCCATGAAGACCAAAACCCACCGTTGTCTAAATTCTCCAGGAAAATAAATACCACTCTCCTCCACCCATTTAATTTTACACAGCAGACTTGGATGGTGACGTTCTAAAACAACCCAAAAAGCTCGAAATTCAATTTGATTCATACACTTCACCGCAAATCTATGGTTTTTGTAATAGTTTACTTCTCATTAGTAATAAAGACAGACTATATGTTTTATGGAATCCCTTCACTAGGCGTTGCAAAATACTTGCTCTCCCACTTGATCTCCCTCTATCTCCAGTTTACTATTGCAAGTTTCCCCTTTGTTCATTTGGGTTGGGTTATGATTCTACCACAGATGACTATAAAATCGTGGTACTCAGCAAAACTTGGCCTTGGCGCTGTCCTTGTCGTTGTGAATTTGTAGCTTGGGTGTATTCCTTGAAATCTAATTGTTGGAGAAAGCTTTCAGTTTTTCCTTTCGGTACGGAAAATCTTATTATTGAAAATATATGTGGATACTTTGCTAATGGTGCTTTGCACTGGTCATTATTCGGCAACAGCCGTTTGGGAGGCGGAGGAATTGCTGTTTTTGATTTGGCAAATGAGTCGTTCCACATGGTAAGTAATCGCTCTACACGTACCGGTGAAGTTAGAATATTGCAAGTTAGATTTTCTTTTCGAAAGAAGGTAAATCACAAAGTGAGATTGCAGTTTTGACATTACAATTAAAATTAGTCTCGAGAAAATATAAATAAATTCATCAGTCAGATCAAAGACCATGATAATATCGGTTCTTTTCATTCGACTGTTTTGTTTCTCCCTTTTTCCTTATTTCTTTAATTAAGATTGTAAAATTACAATTTAATACCTATTAATTAATACGTAATTAATTAATGCCTTAGTAGATAATTTGACATTTACATTTGGTTGTTTTCCTGAATGGCGGTGGAGAACATGAATAAATTGTGCACACACGAAAAAAGGGCCAAATATAAGGTGTCAAATTATATATCAAGTCATTAATTAATTAAGTATTAATTAGTAAACGGTAATTATATCAATTTTAAGAAAAATTAATAGAATAATTTTCATTATTTAAAGTTATTTATTAAGATGTCATTTTGTTACAAGATTTATATTTATATTCTGAAATTTATCTTCGCATTAAAAGATAAAAACCTCCCTTTTTCTTTTTTATTTCTCTACGCTACACATTCTAATTTTTTGTTACAAGATTTTTTTGGAAAAAAAAATTGATAATGCATTTAAATTTAAGTTAATTGACACTTTGTTATTTTTTTTTAAAAAAGTCTTGCTTACAGTTAGATACCGAATGAATAATTTAAAAAAAAAATAAAAGAAAAGACTCATATTCCTCTTTTTTTTTTAACAAAGGAAAATGACGTATATTCAGTGTAATTGTAACTCCAATTGTAATACATCTTTTACGTGAATGGATGATTTATATTTTCTTTTTCAGGAATGATTTATATGATTATGATTAATAATGGGGAAGAAAAAAAAATTTATGATATTATGCTAAAAAAATGTCTTAATTAATTTGAAAGAAAAATTATATGATGCAAGTAAAATGACTAGTCTAGTCACGATGATAGATGTTAAAATACATTAACCCATTAAATTCTTGGAATTAAAATATATTTAAGGGCATATGAATTCAGCACTAATTCATAGTAAGTTAGTCACAAAAACGAAATTAGAAAAAAAAAAAAAAGGAAGAGATTATCATAATACCATTATAGTTTTGAGGTTACTATTAATCCGAGACTAATTTTAAAGTAATAGTAGTTATTATTAAGCTAAAAAGAATATTTATGGTTGTAGGAAAAAGAAAAATATTTATGGTGAGTTTTGCCATTATTTTAACAATGAAAGATAAAATTACAAGTCTAACCAGAAACTATATAATTTGACAACATTTATTTGATTCAGTTTTGTATTAAAACCATTCTCAACCTCCGATTTTTTATTTAAAAAAGAATTTCATTTAAATCCATGTAGAATTTCTTAAAGTACAGATTATCCCACAAACAATGTTTACTGATTTCTTTTAGCTTCATCTCGAGAGCAGAAGCTAGTGGAGGAGGAACAGCCTCTGGTATTTGGCGGTAGACACTACTCCCTTCAAAGATGTAGCTATCTCCAAAACCCTGCATGCAAAAATGCAATATGATGTCATGAATTCAAATCAGTTTTTATAAAGAAAAAGAGGGAAACGTACTTGAGCACAGGCACCCTCCTGTACGGTAAGGAATCCATTTTGTCTTTTAGGATATAAAATTCCAAAATCCATTGTTTTGGATTGAAAGGAAAGAATATAAATTTGTTGGTATATCCCCTAAGAGCTTTAGTATGTATAATATCTTTGTTGTTTTTCCATTAATTATAGTTAATTTTCTCCAGTATCTCATGTTTCCAAACCTAAATTATACATATATAAAAAAATTGAAAAAAAAATATAGAAAATAAATTTCACATATTTGCAAAAGACTTATTTAAAATGCTAAAATCTTGATCATTCAAATAGTTCCTCTCTTTTAAATGTGTGAGACTCATGCAAATGTTAATTGAGAAAAAAAAAACTAACAAATGGTGCTAATTTTGTTTTGGCAAGCACACATTTTGTGAGAAAGACAGAAAAATGGGACTAAAATATAAAGCTATATGTATATAATTTTATACGTAACTCATTTAAAAGTGAGATTTTACTACAAAATTTTGCAAAAAAATAATAATTAAAAAATCCAAAACTTTTTTATATAATTTTTAAAAATTATCAATTTAAATCATGTAAGTTATATTCGCAATCACATCAAAATGAATTGTATATAATATATTAAGAAAGTTACTTCTCCAAAATGCTTAAGGGGAACCATCTAAAAAGAATAACGTACATAATATACAAAGAATATATTATTAGTCCGGACAAAATTTTAAAGATTGGACAGACTTAATAAAGAAAAAAAGATTACCAATTTACTTGCCAACACTGTGCTTACTTGAATAATATAAAATAATTTGAATAATATAAAAGAAATTGAAAATAGGGAAATAAATCAATAATTTGTCATCCATAAGTTACAAATTCAATTAGTATTCCATATTCATTAGGAAAAACAGTTTAAAGC
Source organism: Croton laevigatus (assembly GCA_949640765.1). Classification (NCBI taxonomy): domain Eukaryota; kingdom Viridiplantae; phylum Streptophyta; class Magnoliopsida; order Malpighiales; family Euphorbiaceae; genus Croton; species Croton laevigatus. The sequence goes on along the minus strand of CATIWJ010076276.1, from coordinate 494 downwards.
CCTTGTTTTCTTTCATCTCCAAAACGTATCTATATAACAAATAGCCAGCATGAGAATTTCTTTAATGGTATGCTTTTTGTCTGTAAACAAGAAAGCAAAGGACCAATTGTTAATTGACATTATTTTATTTCAAATCAACAATGGCATTTCAATTTTAGGGCATCCAAAAATGACAATTGGGCTTCTTTATCTAAAAGAGCCATTATGCTAATTGCAAGCCTTGCAGTTTTAACCACTGGCGCATATTTCCAAGCCTATACATGCAGAATAATGCATTATTTAATACTACCTCCGACTTTTATATATCTTTACATTTCCTTTTTTGGATGTCTTTTTTAGTTGTCTACATTTCTATTTATAGTAAGTTTTATAATTGTTTATTATTATTTCTTTATTGGTATTGGTGAAAAAGTAAGTTTTTTAGAGGATTAGTAAATGTTTATTATTATTTCTGTCTTGGTATTGGTGAAAAGCTGATTTGTGTTGGTATTGAT